>RDPX01000298.1:361285-371585 GCA_003991215.1 Morbakka virulenta | reverse complement strand
TACTATTACTACTACTACTACTACAATCATTACTACTACTACTACTACTGCAAATACTAGTGCTACTACTACCACCACCACCACTACTACTACTACTGCTACTATTACTACTGTTACTACTACTAGTACCACTATTACTACTACTACTACTACTACTACTGCAAATACTACTGCTACTATTACTACTGTTACTACTACTATTACTACTGTTACTACTACTAGTACCACTATTACTACTACTACTACTACTACTACTACTACTACTACTGCTATTACTACTACTACTGTTACTACTACTACTACTACTACTACTACACAATAACAACTATCACCTTATTTACTACTACCAATGTTGACACCCTTATCACCAACATTTTGGAATGATGTACTGTACATCTGGTGGATTTTCTTAAAATAGCATTGCTTTCCATTTAATATAAAAGAAAAAAATTATAAGCCAAATGAAGAGAAGATCAATTAACTTCAGTGAGATTTTTTTGACTACATACATTAAAGTAGCTCATGCAAACAAATGTTTTCATTTTAATTTATTACATTGAAGTATCGTATCATACTTACTATTACGATCATAATGATTCCATATTAATATGCCAGAGTCTTTTATGGGAATTACGGAATCTACTGATGCTAAATATTGAGCCTACACTCTTCCGTAGAAACCTTGCAGTAAAAAATGGCTTCATCCATAGGATTGTGTTTTTAAGGATTTCAGTTAAGACATGGTTGGTAGGAAATGTTTGCAGTTGACAGACTAGATTGGCGATTTCATTCCAACATTTTGTATAAAAAATAGGCATGATTAAGTGATGATTTGATGATTCAGATTAAAATTTGATTTGCTAAGTTGGTAGAAATACCATACCAAGGCAAGCTTTTAGTTGGCTTACTATCGTACAAAAACATTTGTTCGTCAGACCTTCAACTTCATTTTTTTCCCCATCATGTATCAAAACCTGTTGTTAGCAGTTCCTTGTATTTTTAATCTCTTTCATGGGACAAACCATCTTCCATTTATTATTACTTTGGCTAATATTTTAAGCCCCGACGTCTTCTATAGCTTTTCTCTCAATATTTGTTTGTTGTTTAATCTTAATCCTGTCAGGTGAGGTTTTCTTTATCTGTGCCAATGATTATGTATCTAAAAATACGAGAGATTTGTCATGAAGTGATTGTACTAGATATATCAAATATCTTGTTTCCATAAGCATTTGTCATTATTTCATCCTGTAGTAGAGTATCAAATGAGGTGACTTTGATCCCCATTTTTTTGCTGCTTCATCTCATCTACCACGTTAATGTTCTGTACAGTGATACTCATCAGTTTCATGGCACTTTTTGATATGCATTTACCACAGTAGCTGGAAGAATCTTATTCACAGACATTGAATCTGGTCTTTAGTTTCTTTTTGAATTCCAATAAATGATCTTAATGGAAAAACCCCATTAAACCGGAATATAGGTACGAAAGAAAACGTGTTTCCTATTCCGTGTAGGTCCTATCTTCACTTTAAAAGTGCAGTCAGGTATATAGGTATAACAGTCACCGTGCAAAGATCCCGATTGGTCTTCGTTAAACCCGCCGGAAACTGGTACTAAAAGTGGAACCTTTTTCTTCCTTGTTTAACTTAGCTTGTAAACATGCTGAGAAAGAAAGGTTGGCTTTTTTTCTTCCCATGTCTTACTTCAAAAGAACAGAAATTTTCATTCTGAGTCCCAGAAAAACAATTGGCAGACTCAAAATAAGAAAAAAAATGTTTTTCACTGGGTACTTGCAACCAGAAAAGTGCTTAAGGTAAAAATGATAAAAACGACATGAAACTAAGAACAATGTTAAGAATTTTCATAAATTTGTACGCAATGAATTTTAACCAATGAAATATTGACAGTACATATTTTATCAGAAGCAGCTTTGTTTTGAAAATGGTGGGAAACAAACTCGCACTTCTGCATGTAGAGTGCATGTGGAATGAAACATCATTATATATACTGCCTTTCCATACCTCGGTTTCCAACAGTAATGCTCAAAATATACCCAGTAAGGTTTATGGATGAAGAGAAAATTGAGGAAAAAAATTTATTTTGATATTTTACTTTTGCTTTTAACATTGATAAATAATCAAGAAGACAGAATTTCAAAACCAACCAGCATAAATAATCAGATAATTTGAAAAAGAGATAGACTGTTGTAGTCAAAATGCGTAATTTGTTATAAACAATCAAGAATTAAGCTTAGATATTACGCTATCAAAAGCAACTTAACAATTCATCTTTTCCATAGAAATAACTGGTTTCTTTTCGTTTTCAGATCATTACTAATATAGTAACACAACCTATAATCACAAAATGTTTGATTCGTTTCTTTGGTTGGAATACCGCTTCCTCATCGAAAACAACACTACCTTTTCTTTTCAAGTCTCATTGCTGGAGACCGGAAAACGTTTTTTGCCAGTTTGTAGCTTTTTGGTAGTATGGTATCAGGATTTGGTTCAGTTAAGATAGATAGTTATTGAAAACAATAATTCTTAAAATATCCATGGTTACCAGTAAACCACAATACAACGTGTTTTGTGATCAATACTGTAGCTTGCCTGTGCACCATGTTTACATTGTTGTGTAGTTGATGGTTTGAGTTCCGTGTAATTATTACACGGAACTTGACTCTGACTGGCAGGGAGTACTCACACCCACTTGTAGTTTAATAAGACCCAATATTTTTATTGATTTTGTCAGAGGGGATGGGGTTGGTGGTGGTGGTGTCTTGCTTTTCTCAACCTATTTTTAACGGGACTAAATGTATTTTGTTGGGGTTTTTTTTCAACCATCCTGAAGTTTCTGCTTGGGAAGATATTTATAGCTTTGTTTTAACCCCCTGATTGTTATTACAACACTGTTTGGACGAGATAGTAACGTGGGAGATTTAAGAACCAGCGTAAAGAAATCCTAGGTTTTTATCATCAGATTCTCCACTACGATGTGAAAGAATATCAAACGATAAGTTGTGTCATCAACGCCAGTGAGGAATAGAATTTCATTTCCAGCCTTTTGCATCTTGGCTCATATACAAGTCGTATAATAATAGTGGAAAACTGTAATATTGGCGTTTTGGCGCTACTTTTGGACTGTCGTGTAGTTGCAATGTCAGAAACTTCAGGATGGCAACAGCGTGAACGACCCTTCACGCTGTAACATCATGGTTTTTCATTCCCAGATTTCAAAAAAGAGGATTTGGTTTTCAAGGGACCAGAGGTGAAGCCTGCTTATCAGAGAAAACACTCTCATCCGTCCGATTCCAGTCAAGAGGTTTCAAAGAAATCACAAATGCGCAAATTCTCATTTCATTAGAGAACCGATTACTTGGATTGGACTCTGAATGTCAGAAAATAGTTTCAATGGATAGTGTTCAACACTACTATATTTTCTCTACTACTGAATGGTCATGTAACTATTGCTTTCACTTACGCAAGGCAATTTGTTAGATAACAAACCTATTGACAATGCAGAATACTTAATTTTTAAAGAGTTGTGGATGAATGTTGCTGTGATACTGAGCCGATTCTGTGGTTTCGCACATAAATCAGGCAGAGGATTGTTGACTGTGAGAAGTAAAGTTGAATGTGTTTAATGATGGTCGCATGGTTGATAAACGGGCTGAAAAGTAATGTCGCTATTTTATTATTGCATGAGCTAAGATCTCACTGGGGACGTTGTCTTTGCTTGAGATACCTATTTTTGATATTATCAACTTAGAGCAGAGTATATCGTTATATAATATTGTATAGCATGCTGATTATCAATTGGAAGATATTATTTTCTACTAATTTCCGCTTGGCAAAGCTATTCCATATAGAATATTTTTGTGTATATTATGGTTGATGTACTTTTTATGAAGGGGAACTTTGATCTGTAGTAGAGGTATGAAAATCAAGATAACATTTTGGGTTAACTCTTTCGCTGATGTGTATCACGACCAGACTTTGGATCGAATAGAAAGAACAATGTCATAAAGAATATGGTGTCACTTTCTGTGACTAGCTACTTTGCAAAGTTGTAAACTACATTATAATTTGGTTTTTGATGCATTTTCTGAATAATTTTACCCTTACCAAACTTTTACTTTGGCAATGATAGTGAGAAATGGATAGAAAAGGAATTAGATTTGCATGGGTAAAATGCTGTTCCTATACTTTTTTCCGACATAGATTTTTGGACTTTATAGACATACAACAGACGCCCCCTATCTCCATAGGGGAATCGAACATGTGTAACAATATAATCGCAGTTTTTAGTATGTTTATCTGATAGTTATGATGACACAATGTAGAGCAGATAAAGGTTATCATATAAGACATGGGATTTATTAAATGCTGGGTACAACAGGTGTACAATGAATCTCCGAACTGATCGCAACTGTATTCCAACTTGTCTATAAATGTTCTTGTGGATGAATCTGTTGTGCTTCTTTCGACTTCTAACTGTTGTACTTTTCTTCCAAAAAAAATCCCCACAAGTTTCCAAGCCAAAACTATTTTATTTGAATTTTGATAACAGTCCGAGAGGAACGCTTTTAACTTCTTTCCTGCTGTTGGAATTTTCATGTTGGAAATTTCTTCATTCATATGACACATGTTACTGGCGCATTTTAAACACTAACATATTCTTAATACTTCCAAGAAATACTAAAATCGAGTGTCCATGGGTTGAAAGAGTAGTGTCACCCTTGGTTATACGCGAGACCCCTCATAGCCAGGAGCTGGTATCGTTTCCTTTTCAGAACTTGTTTATATTCGCAAAAATGAGAATAAACGTGAATACAGTACAACAATGCCACCCATTTGGTTTTTCCAAAAGCGATAAAATAAATTGATAAAATATAGTCCCATTTTGCTTGGCAAAACAACTAGCTCCATTCGCTTCATTTTTCATATCTTCTATTTTGTATATCTTCTATAGTCAGAAAGTGGTAGTTGGTACTTTGTAATAGTTTTAACCCGATTCTTATATTTCTCAATATTAAAATAATATTGTATTGCATAACATATCTGACATGACACACTGTTGCCTCCTAAGCGTCATTTCTGTAGATGTTATTCAATTTTTCATAATCATATAAACATTTAATGTTTCACAACCGTATGAAACAACACCTTTTGCATATTCTTACTTTTATTTTGAAAACGTACTATTCTAAAACAATAGATCGGTTTCACATCCTTTCCTTCTTTATAGAAACGACTTGACTTGGCATATTGTACACGACCATAATTTTTGCCTCTTTTATACTTAATGTTGTTTTTATGACTAGGAGCCATATATATCACCATTGAAGATTTGACTCTTGATGTCATGAGCTTTATTTACATGCCCACCTATTTCACCGTTAGGTGTGATTGCCAGCTGCGTTTTCTTGACCCCAGACTTATTAAAGCCCTTTCTCAAGCTTTGACATATATGTGTTTGCTTCGTTATCAAAAGTTATATTTGGAATCCTACATACTTCTTCTCATTTTTTAAAAAATAATAATTGCAATGATTATTTTTATGATGAGCCTGACCTGTGGTTTGTTCGTTTGTTCTTCTATCATCCTATATCTTATTTCTTCTTTTCTCATCTGATCTCTCACTGCCCAGTCAAATTTGCCAATATTTTGAAAAGCTACGTTTTTTGGTCGGTATTGTGTCTGCTGTTCGGTATTCCATAGAGCCAATAATTTCTTTTTTTTACCAGACAATACTGTGCTGAACTTCCATCTTTAATGAGCTTTTTCACACAACGGTACCTCTTGTTTTTGACAGGAATCCGATGCTCTTTTGAATGTTTTCTGATTCTTTAATGGAGATAGCATTGCAGCATTATATTACATGGAGTCCAATGTACAGTGTTATTTTCTTTTTTCTTAAAGAGGAAATATTTACAAAACAGTACTTGTTATGTTCTTTCTTCGCAGAAACTCTACTACCACTTTGCCAAGCAATCTTGATGTACTGTATTCCTTTTGTAATTCCAGCTGGTCGCTCACAGCGCCAGCAACACCGTTTAGTAAACGGAAGTAAACGGAATAATTCAGCTAGAATACTTCCCATACATCTCAAATGAACGAACATTTAGGTATTGATCTGTGTATGTTTGCTTCCGTTATACAATAATTTACACCATTGGCATGGTTGCAATTTATTGGACTTGCAGAAGTAAATGACGAGTTGTTTGATTTTATCGTGAACTTTTTCAAGGTTTCATTTGTTGGCAAGGTTGACCTAATTTTCACCAGGAAAACTTGCTTTGTGATCAGACAAAAATCATTCACAACTTGTTATGAGCTTGCATCATCATCATCATCATCATCATCATCATCATCATCATCATCATCATCATCATCATCATCATCATCATCATATTCGGTTTAACGTCCGTTTTACATGCTAGCATGTGTTGGACGAGCATGTAAATCTAATCGATAGACGATGTTGGCTACCCATCATTGCAGCATTGATTTTATTTGAGACATTTGTCGTGTTTCTGTAAACAGAAGCTAGGCAATATGCAGTAAATCGACAAGTCGGTGTATTTGTTGTAGCTTGCATTTCCGGGTAGGTTATGAGTAGATCTTTGAAAGTATTGAGTGAATTACGCGTAGTGGAACGTTAATATTTGGAATCAGAACGTCGAAGGAGACCACTGCCTCATTAGGCTGTACTATCAGAATTTGATTTAACTCAAAAATCATTAGAGTGAGATCGAGGTAGTGTCTGAAAAGGTTGTAGAGAGATGTGTTTGTATATGATACAGTGAATTCTAGTGATAATTTATATATATATGAGGCCATGAAATCTTGAAGCTGATGAGTCCAAGGGCGTGATTTGTAATAAGTAAGGTGATCCATTTTTTACTTTTTTTAGTAGACGGATTGTTTTCTGTATCTTTTTGTTGGATGGCTTCCTATTTAGAATTAACATGTTTTGAATTGCTCTACACTTCCCAGTATATCCATCATGGAAGTTGATCTGGGCACCAAAAGTGATTGTACTGTTGCTAGAAAGAAGGTTCTTTTTAGATTTGACTTTGTCTGTATCTTTAAAGATTCCTTTAGCTTTTAAAGTTCGACCATTTAGATAAGAGATAACATCACTCCAGTTGCTCGGTGGTGAGAGAAATGTCTTTCGAATCCTAGCCAGCCATCAAGATCATTCCACCAAATGGATGATAGACTCACAAAGCAATGTAAGAAATAATTAGTTGATCACATTCCTTATTTTAAAACTTGCTCTGCTATCTTGGTTTATTTATCAACGAATCTCGGTCTTCTTTCCTATGGTGGTAATTTATTTGGCAAAGAGGTATTGCTTCAGCTGTGTTATGCTTCTGTTTTCTGTTATATCCAGTTGCCAGGTGAATGTTTGAAGGAACTGAGTTGAACCTGCAATTGCTACAGGTCTTCTTTCATTAGCTCTCTTATTATGTTTCATGATTTATGAATGGCAAATAGTACTTTTACACTGCATCACAAGAATATAGCATTCTTGTTGACCCTTTGTTACCCAATAGCATTAAGTAAACCATGCCTTGTTGTTTATAATTTATCTTGAAATTAAAAGTAGATCGAAAGAATTAATATATTCTAATAGTTACCTGTAGTAAACAATTAAGAAAATACACGATTTTCCAGTTTAGATTACTAAATATTGTAATATATGATAATGTATAATTTAACGTTAGACAGTGTAGAGAAATCTCTGAACAATTATTTCCGTGACGTAATTACAAGCATGCCAATCGTCTTAAGGAGGCCGATTTATATATACAATGTACCTCGTTTTCGGTATAATATATATCTTGGTACCTGTAGACATATTAGTGATAATATTGATATGAAATTATTCATGGTCTGTAATGACGACTAATTTGATGTTTTTAATATATATTTTTTTTTTAAAAAACCACCATTACTTTAGTAACATAGGGACTAAGAGAACACGGTCTTTGCGTTTACAAAGGTGATGGTAAGCAATACAAAGTCATTTTACTTTGCCACATCAAAGAGATGGTAATACAGGGTTGACGATGGGAACTGATTTGTTGCGCCCTGTAGGTTTTTAATTCCAGGTTTCCACTAATATACGTGAACGGCACACTGTTTTGGTATTCTATACTCTTTATTTTCGCAGTGTGCATTAGTGTACTAGTATATTGTACGCTGCATTCTAGACGACGCTTTGCGGAGCGTGGAATAAAGGATGGAGCATGGTATAACATTGATACTTGAATGGTGTCGCGTAATGAGTAACCAATATCTAATTTTGACTTCATAACAAATCGCCTGCTATCCTATAGTATGAAAATATCAAATTTTTTGCATATACCAATACTAGCTTCTATCATAGGTCATGATGGCAGAGTTACCATCCAGCATTGGCCAACGTAAATTAGTGCGTCCGCACATCTTACGAGAGAATCGACCCAAGTCTCGACAAGTTATACTTACATCCGATGAGATATCGAAATTGTGTTTCTTGTATCTTTCATTTGAAATACTGTAGCCTTGGTTGGTGCCTGCATCGTATCTCTACTTCGGCTCTCCATCGTTTCATCTGCAATTTGAAATATAACAATCATTATTACATGAAGACAGAATAGAAAAATATGCCCTGGAGATCACAATGGAGAGTGATCCCAACAGAGAGCTAAAAATGCGATCTTTAGCGTAATTATGAATGAAAAATAAAGAAAAAACAGGTGTGAAAATATATATCCTTAGTTGAAAATGGAGAGATTGGGAGTATAACTAACACTCTAGTCGTACAAGAAACAATCATGTGCATTCCCATGTTCTATATATTATATCTGAACGACCATCAAATCAAATAAAAATCTTTGCGTCATACCATGCGTGATAGTACTGTGTTCTTCCTTTTTCTACTGGCCGACAATCATTTTAAAGCAGAGCAGATGAGGCAAATGAAGCAGAGATAACGTTTATCTTTGATGACAACGTGATTAACCTTCTTCCATATTCAATATTTAGGACATTTTGCGTTGTCCGAAGAGACATTTCCATGACTTAAGAGAAGTTTTTCTGTCATCCCTTACGACGTTGTGTTTTGTTCTGTAATGATAAATCAGGAAATTATTTTTTTGTTCATTTCTTTAAAGAGGTTCACAGTCATGTACCACATTTCAATGTGAGTTATTCTATCTGCAACGTTTGACTAATTTTCATTATTTCTTTTCTTGTACACTCAATGCAAAAGATTTATGAGTTCGTGATAGACTGACAACAGGCTTCATCCATTATTTTTCTTGTTCTCCATTTCTTGCTACTTTACCATCGTTAGAATTCGTTGCATTCCATGAAACATTTGGGAAATCTGTCCGAATGTGTGTGTGTGTGGTTTTCTTAGCAGACTTGTTGCTTTAGGTATTTTCAGAAATTGGTTATTGTTCGTCAAGACTGAGGTTTTTTTTAACTTCTGTGTTGTTCTACAACTGTTTCCTCTCCAGCATTGATAAATCGTCATAAACCAGATGCTGTGCATTTACAGATGCCCTTTCCTGATGTCCAATTGTCTTCACTTGTTTTTTATGATGTTAGACTAGAGTATGAGTCTAAAAAATAAACTCGACTAGCGAGAGCTGTCTCTCTCAACCACTGAATATTCCCGTTTTTACTGTGGAGTTGCCTCATGTGGACCGCCTTTATTTTAAAGCAGGCTTGAAACCAATCAGTTGCCTTAAGTAGAATTTAAGCGTTTGAAATCAACTCCAGAACCCATTTTGAAGTCTTAATTTCTATAAGAAGGATCAGCTGGTGTGAGATGGATCTTATCTTCCATTTTTCATTGGTTTTATTGGTGATAAGAGACCGATGTTTAGATAACATGAATATAGAGTGAGAATTCTGAGGATATGTATTTGGTTGATTGCATTTTGCGGAAAAGAGAACGAACGAATTAGATTTCAATCAGTTTTACACACAAGGCTTGATTGACTGTGGTTCAATGGGTATTTTCTAAGGAGGTGCCTACAGACCGCAACATCACTGTTCTTTTTACATGGACTTTGAAGTGGTTCTACTCATGTTACTGATTTGTAATGTCTACTGATCATTTCAACGATTGTTTGCTACAATTTATATGTTTTGACGTTGTGCTTTGTTACCCTGCACTGTTGCCTTATAACGCTACATAGGCAAAGAAGAGGTTCATGTTTCCATCGCGCAAAGATACAGACCATAGCAATCTAAAAAGAAAACTAAGGTTATCGATCGAGTGTGTAACCAACTGAAAG
>RDPX01000298.1:335665-346366 GCA_003991215.1 Morbakka virulenta | reverse complement strand
ATGACATAAAACGACTAAAGTGTTAAAAGGGAAATGATTTAGATCGACAGGGCTCTTCTAAGAACATGCGCTGTGCTGTTCAATACAATTTTTTGGACTTCTTCTAGTTTTGGGTTTCCAGGTATTTGTTGCAGAAATTTATCAGTACCTTTCTTTATTAGGCCAAGTGCTCCTATAACTACAGGCAAAGTTTTGGTTCTGAGGTGCCACATCTTTTCTACTTATTATTATTATTATTATTATTATTATTATTATTACTATATAGTTTTCTTTGGATTTGCTAATTAAAATGAAGCACCGAGTCGCTACCAGCGACCTTGGGTGATTGAAGTTTGAGGTAATACCTTTCAACAAAAATATCTACATTGAACAAAAAGGCAATTGACGAACGGTATATAAGACAGTTACAAATTATACAAACCCTAAGAATTATAATAACAAAACAAATGTATATAAAAGTTTGGGCTATATAAAAACGTCTTATTTTACATTCATTGGAATATTACGAACATCAAGGAGATGATAATATAGATGGAATATTACTAACAGTAAGAGAACAGAATTACACTATAAGACATGACATGAATCGACTAAAGTGTGAAAAGGGTAATGATTTAGATCGACAGGGCTCTTCTAAGAACATGCGCTGGGTGCTGTTCAATACAATTTTTTGGACTTCTTCTAGTTTATGGTTTCCAGGTATTTGTTGCAGAAATTTATCAATACCTTTCTTTTTATTTATTTTTTAATTTTTTTTAATTTTCTTTCTATTATTATTATCATTATTTATATTATTATTATATTTATCATTATTATTTTTGTTATTATATTTATTATTATTATTATTATTAATATTAATATTAATATGTATATCAATTATTTATTCAGGATGTAGTGATACATTTTAATACCAATGTGCTATATGATGGTATATGTAGTATACACTGCAGTGAAATACATTATAGTTTATAGCACTGTACTTCTTATTTTAGATTTCGCACAACTCATATTAATTGAACCCTACATTTTCAGACTGTTTCTAAATCGCCAAAAAAAATGGATACCCTGACAAGTACTTTAAAAAACAACCTAAATTTGAACACAAACATTTGAAATATTTTTGAAGTCAAAATTGGCAATCAATGCATTAATCCGCTGCAATAAGAAGCATTGCTCTCTTGGTTACGTCTTTTAAGTATACTCTCTTTGTAGTTATACGCATTTCCTGTCGTCTCAATAATTTAATTTTTATATCATTTTGTTTTGATTTTATGTATTTTTGTTTTCAGGCGCTTATCAAAATACAAACGTTAGGTTAGCTTATTTAATATTTGTATTTTTTTTAATTCCTTAATTTCTGTATTATGGTGTACAGAATATGTATTTATTATTATTAATTAATTAATATGTAATTTCTAACTCTTAAATCTGTATTTCATAGATCTTTTGTAATACGAAGTAATTTATTATCGTGTAAATAACCTATATTTCTTTATTTTTTTCAAAATTCAGAGCTACTAAAATTTTAAAAATTAATTTATGTCTTGAATAACTCAAACTTTACTGGATTTCTAGTCGAGATATTTAACATTCAAGCACTCAAGGGCGGACACGTTTTTGAGAAATGTCTCTCGACATATAATTATAATTTTTACATGAACACAGAAGAAGAAGCAAAAAATTGAAATGACGGAATAGCAACTTCAGGTTTCAATTCATTAGGCTTATTGAAAAAATGAAACTTGAAATTGCTACAATGTCGTTTTAATAATTGTGCGTTTTCCTTGTGTAAAGCATTATTAAAATGACGATTACTCTCTGTAAACTTTGGTATTGAACATATATACTAAGGTTTAGACAATACTAAACATCAAATTAGAAAAAATGAAATGAAAAGCAGAAATTTTAAATGTGTTTTTTCAAATGGTGAAGAAAAAGCGGAAAACTTTGAAAATTTATTTCATTTGCTGAGAATTCAAATATCAATTTCATTGTATTTCACTGAAGTTAACAAAATTGATAAACTGCAATAGAAAAATGTATTAAGGGATTGAGTGGAGAGGAAGAGACAGAACAGAGACAAACAGGAGAGGGGCTATGGGACAAGTAGTAAATGGTGTAAGTCAGTAACTCGATTTAAGCCCTGATTTAAGCAAAGCTTGTCATGGCTGCCTTCTTTGCCAACTGTATCATAACAACAAAGGTTATTTTTAACCAAATTTGTTTTACCTTGTTTTATTTTTTATTTTTTAAAATTTTGTAATGGAACTTGCTTGCTACGTTGAAGCTAGAAATCCAGATAGCCCGTCTTTCCATGGGCTCAGTTGTTTTTGCATACATATTTTAAGCTTGTTACAACCATTACCTTAATTTTGCGTTAATAGATGCCTGTATTACTATGTATGTATTCTAGACAAATGCTGTACTGTTATTTAGTATTTTAAATGCAGAGTTTGCATCAGGTATTTTCAGTACCATTTTATATGAGGCTTTGTAATGTCAGTTATTCGATCAGACAATCAACCAACCAAATGAAGCATCAATGGAACATTTTCAATGAAGCATGCAGCATCATTTAATATTAGTTTACTTTCCAATGCAATATAGGCAAGTTCTTGGTTTCAGTACTATCTGTTTGTATACATGTGTGTCTGTGAGTTTTTGACCCTGACGTTTTGTACACTTGGCTCTTAGCATCACAAGCCTCTTAGTGTTGCTTGTTTGGGGTTGGCTACCACTTGCAGTTTCTTGTTGACTATTTTTACCTGTCATTATGTGGCAATATCAAGTAGCAAGCACTGGTACCCGACACTGAGGTACTTCTGAGAGCATGCTGCCCTAGTATTAAGAGTCTCGCAATCAGGAGACTCATGCACTGAGTAGGCCTCGTGGTTCGAATGAAAAATCGTGGGTTGCCGAAACAACTTTTTAATAGGGAGCTGGAAAAGGCAAGCACACTCGTTCCAAGCCTAGGAAGATTGACAAGAATTGTACAAAGAAATTTTTGAAAGACTCGCAAATCAACATTAACAAGTAGGAAGAACTAACATTGCTGAGGCCAGAGTGAAAAGATACTCTGGAGGAAAGGATTCGGGCCCGCAGCAATCTGGAGGGAGAGCTTCGCAAAGGTTTAGCCGCTGGCCATGATCATGACACACAGAGCTAGAAATGTGACACTTGTGAGCGAATGCTTCTGTCAAAACCTGGTTATGTGAACCACATTAAGTCACACCGAACACCGAACGGTACCTACCAAGTCTGACCAAACAACATGTGTAATATGCAGCAAGGTGTATAAGTCAACAATCGGTTCAAAAAGACACATGGCTGTTTATAAGAATGCTCTTCGCCCTCCAGAAGTAAACCAAGTGGATATTACTCCATTAAAACGCATATCTGCTTGAAAGTATGCAAATCAAAAGCAGAACTGCAAAGTCATCGTAGATGGCATGGACGATGAGATGAAGAGAACTCAAGATGACAGCAAGTATCTGAAAAGATGCAGAAATTATCATGTATGTATGTACGTATGTGTATATATATATATATATATATATATATATGTGTGTGTGTGTGTGTATATGTATATATGTATGTGTATGTATGTGTGTATGTATGTACGAATAAATATATGTATATATATGTATGTGTATATGTATGAATGTATGTATGTGTATGTATATATGTATGTATGTACAAATGTATATATGTATGTATGTATGTATGTATTGCTGGGGATGTGGCATTAACTTTTAAATGTGCCTGTTATCGTGAGATAAATCATCTTCGCCCCCCCCCCCCCCGCCCAATTATTGCTTTCTGGGTGACATTTGTTTCCATCAGAAGTCAAAACCAACCACTATTGTTTGCATAGGTACTATTTATTGTCATGTTGCGAAGCAGATCCACCACTCTCTGTACTTAGACTCTGCAGCATCCTTAGTAACCTCTCTAAACACAAAGATGGTTCCGTAGTTAGTGTGACAACCTTGGCCGTAGTGGCACCAACTCCTTCAGAAATGTACTACAATTGCATATCACTGTTGGTACTCTGTTACCCTTGCCACTGAAAGCTACCATTTTACATTGACTAGCCAGTACATTAAAGGCCTCAAGGGCACTACTTACATTTTGTAGAACTAGCTTTTCACTAAAGCGGGAGTAGGTAACATTATATGACTTACTAAAATAAGATGATTTACGTGGGCAAGACAAAACCTTAAATTTTCAGAACTGTACTATGAAGATACGCAAGATATTTGTAGGTGCAGTGACCTTCCGTTGCCCTCCACTTCAATAATCCAGATTAACAGAACCGTTAAAATAAACGATTTGCTATGGACATTTCATTTTCCTAGATTTGACCTAGACTTAAATTACATTAATTGCATCCACCCAGTGCCATTTACTTATGTTATTTTTAATTAACCTTTGTTCCGCTTTCCATTGTTAATTAGGTCAGCTTGTTACGTTAAACACACTTGAAGCAAATTACTGTAAATTGTAGAACTTCTTAAAACTGGAATGGAAAGAGAGACCGAGACAGAGAGACAGACTGACTGCCAGCCAGCCAGCCAGGCAGAGACACACAGCCAGACACCACACCGAAAGAGACAGACAGATAGACAGACTAATTTTAAAAATTCCTAATTATTGTATATATAGCATGTTTTTGTTACTACTTTAGTAAATTGATATTTCATTTTTTTTCTTTAAAATAATTAGCCGATCTGCAAGTGAGGATAGCCTTAGCCGAGATGATAAACCTAAGAAAAATAGGCGACCAAAATCAGTCATCATTTCTGCACCATCGGCCTTAGATCCAGTTGATCGATCTCGTTGCATGACACAACCAGCACGATCTTTTGAGATTTAATTCATCGTCAATGTTGGTCATAATAGATGTCATTATCATGTTCCAGTTGAAAAAGAAATTTGAACGTAAAGCAGGGCATGACGAGATGATGTCACAGAAATATTAGAGAAATACACCCCAATAGGTAGAGTATAATGAACCGGGCCATAACTCCCCAGGCTTTTTGTATACTGTATAAAGATTAGATCTAAAAGTGTTTTTTTTCCTGAAAAGAGATTGACCTGTGATAGTTACTGCAACTTTACAACTACAAAGGAGTACAGGTTGAGTTTCTTGCAAGGAGAAGACCTTGAAATTTCATCAGAACAACTTTTGCTTCGTGAGATTCTCATCAGTTCCCATTTTGCATTGTTGTACTTTTTAACTTTGCCATTTCCCATTTCTTATATCCTTGTGGTGTCAATTGGACAGGCAAAGTCTTTGATCAAGCAAGATCAGTTTTGTTTTACAATGAGCACAATGTCAGACCGATTGTGTTCTAACTCTTCATCCGTCTGTATCTTTAAGTTCCAACACATCTTGACCCTATCATTTTCCATTACTGTTGTTAGTCTCTGGGCGTACCATTTTATATCCAGATCTTGCAGTTCATTAAATTGCACTTAATTATTACAGCTGTGCATCTGATGATGAATATTGCTTAAGGCTTATAACATTTACAATGTTTTTGCTATTCAAATTAGATTTCAATAAATTCCAGGTTCACCTTACACACTCGCACCTTAATTCTCTTTCATTTGTTTGTCTTTTACATACCCAGCATCCAGAAATCGCAAGTATTTATACCTACCCTCAGTGTCAATCTCCGTGATGATCTCTCGATGCAATATCAATGCCATGAAATTTTACCCATATCTTATTCTTCATCACCGTAATACCACATTTGCTAGTGCCAAGTTCCATGCAGAGATCATCGCTGAGGACACGAAAGAGTATTCTTTAATGCCACCAGTTCTCTCGCTCTTTTTCTTTCTTTCTAAAAAGGTTGAGGTGATCCATATAGAAAAGCTGATTGATTTTCATCTGCCCCTTCCCATCTTTGTGTAGCAAAGAACAAAATACATTAATATCGTATTTTTTCTCAGAATTGTTCTTGTTTTCCTGATTCAATTTCCACGATAGCTGGCCACATCCAGTGGTCTAAGGCACCATGGAATTACTTCGTTCCTTGGTCTCTACTATGTAAACAATATTTTCCCTCTCATTCTTGCTTTTTCCTGCAAACATGGTCTCTACAACATCTTAATCGTAAAATCCAATTTTAACATTATTATTATTCCTTTTTTCTCACGATTGATCTAGTACCCCGGTTCATTTGCCACGATAGCGGACCAACCCAAGCAGTCTTAGATATCATGGCATTTCCTCTTTCCTTGATCTTTACTTTATGACCAATCTCTTCCGTACTATTACCTCTGTTCCAAGCGAGCATAGTCTAGGTAACATCTCTGCCCTAAGATCTAATTCCAACGTTTCTACCCATTTTTCAAATTCGTTGTCACTGACCCTAATGCTGTAGTAACTACCACCATAACATCCACCTTCTTCATTTTCTATATTCTTGCAATTTCATACTTCAGGTTATAGTAATTTCTGCATTTCTCTTTCTTTTCTGTCATTATATCAAATGAGCAAGATGTTCCTATCAACTTAATAACTTTTGTTTTTCATTTCAATTACAGCGATATCATATCTGTTATGCTAACTGCTTATCAGTCTTTACACGGAACTACCACAAAATGTTTTCATCCTCTGACTCTGGTAGTTTCTCTGGGTGATCCAAGTACCATTTCTCTGCATTTTCAAAACCCCACTTTCACGCACAGCTTCCAGTGAATTACTTTAGCGACATTGACGTATGTTAACTTCCTGTACGCTTCCTGTGCTAGCTTATTAATATTAGTATGGTTATTGTTATGAATCCCGTTAACCGCTTTTGCCGAGATGCAACCTCCACAATTCTTCCCAAAAAAATGACTAAATTGACCAAGCCATCTAAATTTGACACCCATTTTAAATGATGTTTCTACAAACTTTGCGGGGTTTATTTCTCAGTTTTGTAATAATTGGGATTTTTCAGCGCCATTTCGGCATTTAATATCGGAATACGCATCCTATTGTCGTAGCCTTGTTGGTTTTTTTAAAAAAATTGAAACATTTCTGATTTGTATTCTACTTAGTAACGTTGAATACGAGACCATTGTTAAATATTGGTATTTTAAATGGTTTTTAGATAAATTGTATTACATTTTAATACCATTGACGTTTCATTCAATAATCATGTAGTGCTTTTCAATGTACTTATATCATACCTAAGATACAACATTTACCGTTTTTGATACCAGCTTGTTGAGAAGGAATCAGTTTATATTAAGATTTCAAGATAAAGGGGAAGTCATGGTTATAGCTGTATAATATTGTGTCATAAGCTATTTCTGAGCTACGTTTCGAGTGAAACTTCCCTGATCGTCAGCCTAAGAGAAGTAAAGCCTGATGATGGACATTTTATCCCGCAAAACGTAGCTCCAACTCACGGCTTCCACTACGTCCCTAAAATCAAGAATTTTAAGATATAAAAATGCCTTTGATACAGTAGTTCCACCGTTTCCAATACAACGTCCCGTGAAGAAATGAATGAATACAATCTTATTTACGGGCAGATAATAATTATAAGAAGCAAGGACATGTGTAAAAGAGCAGCAAGGAAGGAAAATAACAACAAGAAATACCGTAAATGATCGATTAAACGCTCTGGGCGTTTATTTGAAAATTGTAATTTTACTCTGGTGGTTTATTCGGGTATGGGCGTTTTATTCGAAAGTGGGCGTATATTAACAAGAACAACTTTTCGAACCAAGTATAGCTTTGTCAGTAGATGTACAATGCAAGAAATGTCAAATGTGACTTTAAAGTATCTACATATTGGTCCTCATCTTCGCCTTAATCGGGGTAACAGAAGGGTTGAGGCCTTCCCTTCCATATTCTCTTCGTTTGCTGTAGAAAACGGGTTTATATTATTAGATTGCTCGCACTCGATTACTTGTAGCTGAGTTTTTAGCCTTTCTGCCCCGGGGGCACAAGCTGAACCTTTCTCTCCATGTTTGAAGACCTAATTAATGGCAATTTACTTTTCTCTATTTTAATAAACACCCGTCGTGGGCCTTTGATATTTTTGAACGCCGTGCCCTGGCCGTTTATTTGAGCATGGGCTTTTTTGGGGGGGGGGGCGGATTTAATTGATGGTTTACGGTAAGATAAAAAGCTTGCGTGAAAGGCAATTAAGAAAATGTGAAAATATGTAAAAATGTGAAAATAAGAAAGTGGGAGTGTGATATTGGCAAGAGACACTTTTAGGAGCTGTTAAAATATACTCGTTGGTAAAATATTGTTTTAATAATTAAGAAGACACCAATTTTTAAAGGAGCTTGTATTTTTACATCATACATCATTGAATTTGGTTTTGAGTATTATCTTCTGCTTTGTAAAACCGAAACAGGTATTGAATGGATTTCTGTAGTTTATAGTTAAAAGCTAATTTTAAAGGAATTGAAATAACATACTGTTCTTGCAATCATTAATTCTGTAAATTGAAGTTTTATGTATTTTTAGTATCCAGAAAATGACTATAGACATCTGATACTTCTCGGAATAAGTAACCCAGTAGATATGCAATTGAAAAGTAAGATGCTATCGGTAAGTATGACCTTACCGATAGCATCTTAGCATCTAAGTATGACCGCATTCCTGGACTTTGCCCCAATCTTATCAGATTTTGCCTGATTTGTAACTGAATCAGAATGTGATCTTGATCGTAAACGTTTTTGTTTGATAAGTGTGTATTCCATTTTTAAATTATTGGACTGTCCATCTACTAGAAAAAAGCAGTACATTCATTTTCAGAGAAATGTTATCCGGTAAATGCAGTGAATTTCCATCCTTTTCTTTTTTTCTTTTGATGCTTGAATCTCGCCAATTGCTGCTCAAGGTTTTCTTTGCAGGAAATAAATAAATCTATTTAATTGGAGAGGGGGTTTCGAGGTATCAGTTTTTGCTACGATGTCTATTTGTCAGGTAGCTGGGCATATTTTTGAAAATTTTGTGATATAATTGAGTAGTAACTTTTGAACTTGAATCAATCCCAACACACTGATGGCAGGATTATGTCATGGATTTAGGATGTTGACTTAACATTGGATCTATTTGTTCGCTGGCACCTTAGGAAAATGCACAAGACCCAGATGTATCTAACGACCTGATCAGTCTGTGTAATCGTCACTCCTTTTAAAAGTAAGCGATGGGAGAGGTTATTGTAGGATGATGAGGCTGGTACGGAATCCCAATCCAAGAACATTTTTCATTCCAATTATTCTTTCATGATAACCGGAGGTCTTTCAACGACCATTTACCTCTGTTTAACTGGATTTGCCTACTTAAGTGTGATTAGGTACACAGGGGTATAATAAGTCTGCACAAGGTTAGTATAGGGTCGATGAACTAGTGGGGTGTTGTTTCTTAGCGGTTATCTGTGTGTTGAGGTTGATCCAAGGAAAACAAACTACTAGGCCTACCCACCTGTTTGTTGGTAAAACCTAGAAGAAATACCTTGCCGTTATTATTATCAAATATCGTAATTTAAGGACAGCTTGATTTCTGCTGTGCTGAAATCGAGAAACTTTGATGGCTTCTTTGTCACAATGAAGCTTGGTTGAAGAGAAACGACCGATTATGAAATTATGTCAAATGAAAAAGGCGACGTTTGTTGTGTTAACTTGCATTCACATATCAATCCAATCATTACTGTGTATTTGAACATTTCAGTCAACTTGTTTACAATAGCACCAGTGCGCATCATTTTCTTATTGCAAAGATAATCACCATGCCCCCTCCCTTTCATTCGTGTGAAATTTTGGAGGGCGAATACACCGTATAGAATTTTTGACGGTGTTACCCTTCCCTATTTATTTTAGTTTTTTGTTTTGTATATTTATATATTTATATAAAATCTGATAATTGTCAGATTTTCAATAATGTTTTTCTTGTTTACTGAATGTTTAAACGACGTTGCGTGTCGAAGGCAATTTCTAATGTTGGGAAGATTGGTTTCTCCCGTAAATATTAACCTAATCGATCTGAGGTTTGTTTTTGCTTCAGATCGTAGGAATATTATTTTAGTATTTTAATGCGTTAGTTGTGGAATTTTGTGCTTTTATATACAATGGAATGTTTGTTTTGTAGAATACTTAAGATGATATTCCGGTGAAGAATTTTGGAATTCTTATGTCACTGGTTAGGGTCACACTGTATTGGTTGTTTGCTATTATTACATTGTAGACTCCGAATGAATTTTATTCTTATTCTTTGGAGTTTTTCTATTTTCATATTCATAGTATTTTGAACCATAGACATTAAAAAATTAAATGTATTAAATCATGAAAATTCTGAACTTTATGGACTCAGAGGAAGCCAAAGATGTAAGAGCTTTATCATGTCATGAGTCGTAAGCTTTTTCTGAGCTACGTTTCGGGAGATACTTATCCTATCGTCAGGCTGTGAACCTGACAATGATAAAGCTCTTGCATCTCTTATGAAACATACTACATGTAATCATTCAAAAGTAAGAAATATTGAAATAGAATAAACTTTATGGACTTGGGGGAAGCCATAGATGTAGGAGCTTTATCATGTCATGAGTCGAAAGCTTTTTCTTAGCTACATTTCGGGAGATACTTCTCCTATCGTCAGGCTGCCGATGGGAGAACTATCCCTCGAAACGTAGCTCAGAAAAAGCTTACGACTCATGACATGATAAAGCTCTTACATCTTTG
>RDPX01000298.1:274824-296289 GCA_003991215.1 Morbakka virulenta | reverse complement strand
CCATGTTTACAGCAATTTCTTTATTGTATGCTTCTTCCAAATTTATGAAGCTATACAAATACAACGCTGCAAGAAATATTGTCTGGTCTAACCCACATACAGATATTCGCCAGAATGACAATTAAGAAAGCAATAATGAACACAAATTTACAGACGTTGGCATTTCCTGATGTTTCTCTGCTAATCAATATACTGTTCATACAAACACAAGCTTTCCTATTAGGGCAGTCAGCTTACAAATATGTGAAAGTCAGGAATAAGTAGAAAATATGCGGGTTTTCTTCCAAATATGTTTCTAAATATTATGTTTCAAGAAAAAAGTACTAAATATGGAATTTCTAATGTAAAAGAGCTGAAGTATAAGATTTATAGGAGTTTTATGGGGGTCCTTGTGGAAGCTGGCCTCAACAGACATGTGGGCAAAAGATCAGATGGCTGCCAACGAGTGCATGGTGGTAAAGGGTATAGCAAGAGGAACGCAGGGGTAGAGAGAATCCTAGAATGTGCTGAAAGTCTCAATATGGCGTTGTCGAAACCTGCTACCAAAAGAGATGAACACCTCATCACATACCAGCGTGAGCAATATGCTACACAGATTGACTAAATGATGATATGAAGAGTGGACCTAAAGAATGTCAAGAATTGTAAAGTCATTCCAGCATAGACTCTTCTGTGTGGTGCTTAAGATTAGACAAGAGAAGAAACGAAAGCCCAAAACACCAAAACAGATCAAGATATGGACGATGCTGATTGTATTTCGAAAGTTTGATGTTTTTGTAAAATTTTGGGTAAAATGGTCAAAAGTGATGGAAAATATGGCAAAAATTAGCCCCAAAATACCACGTTATTGAAATGTTTTATGTTATTTGAAATCATCATAAAATTTCTGATTAAACGGTGTATAATATGACAATATTTGGGAAACCTACTATTTTCCTAAACTTTTAGCTAAAATGGCTAAAAAGCAATAAAACTACCAGAAACAAGACAGAACATTTTTGGGGGCTTTTTTCTGTATTACTTGGAATAAGCATAACATTCCTAATTTAACGCTGTATCAACTGAATGTACTTAAATAAAAAATTCATTCATATGGCTCTGTCGTAATGTAGTGCACCCTTTCAAAAGGGTGGACGAAGGTACTTTTGTGCTTCGGCCAAAAATTAATATAGTATGTTACGATATAAGTCTGTACAAAGTTTCAGAGCTCTATTCATAAGTAAAGTAATAGTTTGCCAAGAGCCCCAACTACAAGGTTTATTTTATGTTTAGTAGTAGAAATCGGGGTGTATGGGGCGTCCAGATGGAGTACAATCCAGTAGCAACCATCAGCTGGCCTTCGGCCGATGGACCTACTGGTCTCTTGATGACACCCAACTCTCATGTCTGGCTCCAAGTAACTGCTTGTGCGCGGCAGTGGCCACACCCTGGTAAACCGCTTCAGCTGGCGGGCTAAACAACATGAGGGTACCCAATAACTTGTTACTGGGGAAAGTGCATGTCTCGCACTGTAGCGCATGACGTCTGGAAGCGGCGGAGTTGGCGGAAGAATCTACATTGAGATCAACGGCAACGAAGGCGTAATCTGCACACGCATCGCGGTATGCTGAGGGCACGAATGAGACAATAGTATGAGTGGCCATCCGCCAGTGGAAGGCAATGGCAAACCACCACTGTATCCTGCCAAGAACAATCATGACAATACAAAGATTAATGTCTAACGCTAACAGCGTAAATGAGGTTGATGACACTGAGGTCATCAACATCTCGCTCGGTCGGGACACTCATGTTCGACAGGTGAGACCTGACCGTCAGCCTGCGACTGTCAGAAACAGAACCACTTTGCGGATTGGAACATGGAATGTACGTACTTTGTACCAAGCAGGGAGACTAGCAAATGTGAAGTTGGAAATGGAAAGGCTGAATATGAATCTGCTCGGTTTGTGTGAAACAAGATGGACTGACACAGGATGTTTCGACATAGAAGGACATAAGGTCATATACTCTGGAGGAGATAAACACGAAAAAGGAGTTGCCATAATTCTGGACGAAGAGCTGAGTAAGTGTGTTTTAGGATATTGGACCCTCTCAGAAAGAGTTCTCCTGGTAAAGCTGAAAGGACAGCCTTTTGACATAACTGTTATTCAAGTGTATGCACCAACAGCCGACAGTAGTGAGGATGAGATAGACATGTTCTATGAACAGCTTGAGGAAGCTATGAGGCACCATAAATCCCAAGATGTTGTCATTGTGATGGGAGACCTGAATGCAAAGGTTGGAAGCCAAAGAGTAGGAAATATAGTGGGAAAGCATGGTCTAGGAATGCAAAATGAAAGAGGAGAAAGATGGATAGACTGGTGTGCAGCACATAATCAGGTGATTATGAACACATGGTTCAAAAATCATGAAAGACGCTTGTGGACATGGAAAGACCCTGGAGACAGGTATAAAAATCAAATCGACTACGTGACCATCAACAGTCGCTTTAGAAATGCTGTTCAACAAGCGAAGTCCTATCCTGGAGCAGATTGTGGGAGCGACCACAATCCGGTTGTATGTACAGTCAAACTGAAGCTTCGTAGGCTAAAACGTACAGCCCCAGAAGCAAAACTAGAGTGGAATCTCTTGCGTGAAAACCAAGAACTCAGAGAGAAATATGCAGCTGCAGTACAGAACCGGTTTGAAGTACTCGAGAGAGAAGGCAGCATGTGGGAAGTGCTAAAAGAAGCAATAGTAGAGTCAGCAAAAGAAGTCATCCAACCCAAGAAAAAAGAGAAAAAGCAAGCTTGGATGAAGCCAGAAATTTTGCAAAAGATGAGACAGAGACAGAAAATTCCAGAGAAAGATTCAATCCAATACAAAGCTTTGGATCGTGACATAAGAAACGAATGTAGAAAGGCGAAAGAAGCCTGGATAAATGAGAAATGTCTAGAGATTGAAAGCTGCAAGACTGCAGATCCTAGTTTCATGCATAAAAAGATTGGGGATTTGGTAGGAAAGAGACCCTGCTCTTCAAGTGGGTGCATTAAAGCAAAGGATGGACATATGATCATGGAGAAAGAAGAGTTGATGGAGCGTTGGGCAGAGTATGTTGACGAGTTGTTCATGGATGAAAGGGGAGGAAAACCAACCATCAGGAAGGTTATTGAAGGCCCTAGAATTCTATCATGTGAAGTGAAAGCGGCAATTAAGAAGATGAAGGCGAATAAAGCCATGGGTCCAGATGGAATCTGCATTGAGATGATAAAGGCACTCGAGGAATTTGGAATAAACAAAGTCACCGAACTACTCAACGATATATATGACAGCGGAGAAATCCCTTCGGATTTAACAAAATCTGTATTCATCGCCCTGCCCAAGAAACCAGGGGCTACCGAGTGCGAGCTCCACCGAACCATCAGTCTAATGAGTCATATAACTAAGATACTTATGCGAGTCATAATGGCAAGAGCAAGGAGAGCAATGAGGCCAGAGATAGGGAAACAGCAATTTGGTTTTGTCCAAGATGCTGGAACAAGAAACGCTATATTTGTGATGAGGATGCTGTCGGAACGAGCCATCGAAATGCAGAGGGATCTATACCTGTGTTTCATTGACTACTCAAAAGCATTTGATAAAGTGAAACACGAGTGTATGATAGAAATGATACAAGATCTAGACATAGATGGAAAAGATATAAGACTCATAAGAAACTTATACTGGGAGCAAACTGCGGGTGTGAGAGTGCAGAACGAGGTTGGTAAATACTGCAATATTCGAAGAGGTGTTAGACAAGGTTGTGTCTTCTCACCAGACCTATTTAATCTATACAGTGAAAACATCATGAGAAGTATCGAGGGAAAACATGGTTTTGTGATCGGAGGGTACAACTTGAATAATATACGATATGCTGACGACACGACGCTCATAGCCGACACTCCAGAGAAGCTACAACAACTGCTTGACACCGTTGTAGAGGAAAGTGGGGCAAGGGGTCTCAGTATCAATCGTCGGAAGACTTTTTGCATGACGGTTAGCAAAAGGAATGAGAATTTGAGCTGCAAAATATCAATAGATGGAGAAGACATTCAACAAGTAGATAAGTTTAATTATCTTGGCAGCATGATTACATCAGATGGAAGATGCATGGTAGAAATACGGAAACGAATTGCCACAGCAAAGGGGGTATTCCAGCGAATGTCTAAGATACTGAAAAACCAAACTATTTCCTTGAACACCAGGCTCCGAGTCCTCAACTGTTACGTAATCCCAGTGCTTACATACGGGAGTGAAAGTTGGACCATCACAGCAACCCTCGAAAAGAAGCTAGAAGCTGCAGAAATGTGGTTTCTACGCCGAATACTGCGGATTTCTTGGACAGAACACGTTACGAATGAAGATGTTTTGAGGAGAGCAGGATGCAAGAGAAAGCTGTTGTCCACCATTCGAAAAAGGCAGCTGTCCTTCCTAGGACATATAATGAGGAAAGAAGAGCTTGAGGAGTTGACGCTGACGGGAAAGATAGATGGGAAACGAGGCAGAGGACGACCAAGAACCAAGTACATGGGCAGTATTGCAGCATGGTCTACAAAGAGCGAGCTACAACTACTGAGGGCAGCGAAGGACAGAGATCTGTGGAGAGCCATGATCGCCAACGTTCCTGGACACGGCACCTGAGGAGGAGGAGGAGTAGAAATCATTTTTACTCACTGCCTACTTCATGTCCCTGTGAAGGGCACCGTCTGAGCCTCAGTTGCTGGAGAAAAATAACGTTTAAATCAATAATAATAAAAAGAATAGAAATCATTTTTCACAACTGCGCAAGTCCTTTGTCATTAATATTTCAATTTAATCCAAAGAATTTAATACAAAGAATCTGTAAACACTGGTAATTGCCAACTGTAATGGTTTTCTTTGCAATGGAGAGCATACCTTCAAATCCTGAGTTGTTCATCATGTGAACACTTTGTTCTCGGAACTTTAGTGAAAACAATAACAAAATCTCAGGAAAACAGCTGGTAGTGTTTTGCCTTTGTAAGGATTTGTATATATCATTTTTTGAAAACTGTTTTAGTTTTAATATCCTGTTTGACTGAAGTTAAAAAAATGAGGACAAATGAAGATTTGGCGAAAAAGGGATTATGAGGAACATACTATCACAACGCAAATTGCCTTCGAATAGGTAGGTACACATGGCGGCACATCTTGGAACTACAAGTGATTCACGTTTGAATTCATGGTGAATTGCTTTGATAAGGGCAATTTACAAGCAGTTAAAAAAATTGGAATAGCATTGTTTATTTAAAAAAGATCACCGCAATAGATAAGAGATGAAAAAAATGTGAGAATTTAGTACCGGCTTGAAAAAGTATTTGCCCCTGTTAATCCAGGACAAAGACTGAACAATCCGTTTAAAAACAAAAAACAGTAAATAGGGGTAATATTGGAATTGACAATTGCATGGTAAGAGGAGATTACTAAGGAAATACTGAGTACTACCATCTGGCAGTGGAGGCAAGAAAATTCATTGCGAGGGAAAAGGTATATTTGTTCATGTAGTATTGAACAATCTTCAGGAGGAAATGATGGAGGTAAATGGTTTTGTGCGTTGATGAAAAGAAAATATCCGACATGGCTTGAAGGTTTTGCTTTGTTGATCAAATGTGTTACCTCGTACAATTTACAAAACGTATGTTAATCAGGAAACAGTTACAATAAACTTTAGAGAGACAGCCATAGATGAATGTAGATGAAAGAGTTTTATCATGTCATGAGTGGTAAGCTTTTTCCGAGCTACGTTTCGAGAGATACTTCTTCCATCAACAGGCTACTGAAATGATTAGATACGGCCATTTCATACTTTGGTAGTGCGGACGTGGGTATAGACAGGACTGTTGTTGCAGGTCTGAGTCCACAAAGTTTAGAATTTTCAAGATAGTTGAATGTATTGCATATTTGTATTTATATATTTATATATTAACCTATTTTTATTGCATATTTATTTATTTACCGATTTTTTTGTTGTTCTTCAACCATGAAGTCTCTAACCTCTTATTAATCTCACCATATTCCTCCATTTGTTTTAAATCAAATAAAATGACATTTTATATAATTGGATTGTTTATTCCAAAGCTTGCCGGATAAACCATTCACTTAACTTTACTTCCATCACAGTTGGACTAGCACTCGTGGTTATTTTTTAAGGATAAAGTTTCGTTGTCATGCCCAAGCCTAGGGTGTATTATGAAATGAATAATCTCTAGGTTGACACCAGTAGAACACAAATCATATGTATTAATTGGAAATACGTTTATGTTGAAGATAAATTTTAATATTAAGCCTTTATCTTTTAATGTTCATGTAAACGTCTTTTAAATTCTGAAAAAAAAAGAGAGAGAAAAGATTCAAATTTCCCTTGATATACAACATGCATTGCAACTAAATATAACAGCTGATAAAACCATTGGATGTGTTTTGGCACAGTTCGACTTCAGAGCAGCTCAAGAGAAAGTTTACGTCCTTGAAATCAGCCGATATCGTTCAAACGCATCACATTTCTTTTGTAAATATCATGAAGACAAAACTTTATTTGTGAGATTAAGAAAATTGTCTTTCTCTTGCTAACAAGATGATGAACCTCTAGCTAAGATAAAGTCGTAGATATATGAACTAGCTTTTATTTCATTATCGGATCAATTTAGTTCTGACATCATATTAGGTGATTTCAGCTTAAGCATTCAATGCAGGGAGTGAAACATTTATTTTTCATAACCTACAAATTGACCTTAATAGAATAAGTATCACCATCAAAGACAAACATTAAAGATTTTATAAAATGTAAGATTTCGAAGACAGTACTATTCTGACTATACACAAACATCTCTATATCTCATTCAAATATATTTTTATTCTTACTCCCACTTTTAAAACGCATTTTGCACAGAAATATTTCGTTTTTTATACTGAAGTTTTTAGATAATGATGAAAATTTGAAACAAGATTGTAGCAAAATTAATAAGTTGTTTTCGAACCGAACTGGATTCGAATCAGTGTGTCTAGCCCCAACCGCCTAAGCTATCAGCGAATGGTGTTCATCCGAGCATTTTTGAAATCAAAGCTTTCACTTGAGTGCGCCGTTCTTTTCTTAAATCCCTATCGTTGAGGTGTCCACATCCCAACCAGGCCTAGAAGGCCGGGCTTTCCACTGAACGACGACTTCGCTTTCAAGTTAAGATCAACTGATTCCAACATACATGCAGGGAAAGGACAACACTCGAATTAGAATGATTCGACGCTACAAGAAAATATAACCTCACAAGAAAAGTAACTTATTTAGATAAATTTCGTCTTAATATCAAGTTACCCTTACCCTGAAAATAAGAATATAAAGTAATATTAATTAAAAAACTATAAAGTGATAAGATATATTGAGAGAAATATAGGCAAATATAGATGTAGCATTGAGGTATGGTGTTGTCAAAATTATTGTATCGACCTAGTTGAAAGCTAGGAAGAATTTTAGTCGTCACTTGGATCGTCTACATAGAAATCCTTAAAATGAAAAAAGTCCATGGTGGGATACAAAAAAGTACAAGGTTCTTTTTAGCCAATCCACCCTGGGGAACCTTGTCAGTAACCTGGAAGAACTGTCAAGTACCAGGAGAAGACAAATACTCCAACCCAGCGGGTCCGCATGTGGCGGATAGGGGAATGCCCCGTAACGAAGTAGCTGCGCATATTTAATAAGCAGCCCCGGACCAATTCATGGGAGGCCCTTTGGCAAGGCCCAGTACCCATAACCCACCCTACTAGGGTCACGGAGAAACCGTGGAGGGCAGCATGGTGGATGTGGATATCAGAGGAAGAATAGAAACTACCTATCAACGGTAATATCCACAAGACGTTGAACACAACTTCAAGGTCACCCAACTCAGTTAGGTAGTCACTGCTCATACCTGAGATGGATCATCACGTCAAAGTTCAGTGAAAACGAATGATCCAGCCCGGCGTCCTGACAAGGCTTACCTTCTCTAGGACCTACATCTTCACATCTCAATATGCCTTACAAAACCAGAAAGAATTATACTGGATCGCTCGCCGCCCCTGGATAATAAGGACCGCGTGTCTGCTGAAGGTAGTCCGACAGACACGACAAGTTCACTAGACTCCAATACCAAAAAGGAAAACAATATCACTATTGGTGCCAAAATTAGAATAATGTCACTCAACATATCAATGGCCAAATGTGAATACCTGACACACCCTCTGAGGAAACACGACGTGGATGTAGTCCTCCTCCAAGAGACCCACCTAAAAGACAATGCTGCACCATCAAAGTACTCTATCAATGGCTATTCTGTCACTAACAAACTGAATCACGAAAAATATGGCACTATAATCTATACAAGAGCAACATACCTAGTCACAGATAAAGGAGGACATACAGAGGAAAATGGCACTCAAAGATAAACCATTCAACTTGGTGACACTAAAATAACAAACATCTACATACCAGCCAATCAAAATTGGCTCTCACCACCCTAGGAAGATGCAAACCACCACTCCATCATCACTGGAGATTTTAACAGCCACCATTCTGACTGGTGATACATCAAAAACAATCAATCGGGTATTGAAGTCAGTGATTGGGCCAATCGCTTAGATACCGCACTTGTATACAATCCAAAGAACAGAGGAACATTCCACTCAGCAAGATGGAAGAAGTAATATACCCCAGACCTTCTATTTGTCTCAAAGAACAACAAAGGATACCCAATGACAATAACTGCAGATATCCTAGGAGATTTTTCACATAGTCCGCATCGCCAGCTACTCATAACTACAGGCATTCAGATTCCCATGATGAAGACCTTACCCAAACCAAGATGGAACTTCCGAAAAGCAGACTGTCTTTGCTAAAGATATTGATAAGACATGTGAAAGAATTGCACCATCAATCGATTCGACAAACTAATTCTTTAGTTCTCAAAAAACACATCCCCAGAGGATTCGAAAAACATGATATCCCCTGTTGGACGTATTGGTCGGAGCGAAGAGCTACTGAAAGTATATGAAGAAACAAATGATGAGAACATCGCAGAAGAACTTCTGGAATCCCTACATGAAAATCGTAGAGAGAGACGGATTGAAGTGGTCGAAAATCTGGGTCTCACTCACTCAAGTCGACAAGCATGGCAAAGAATAAAAAAAACTCAACCCAAAACCCCACCAGACCAAAACTTTACCACAAATAGGAGCAGACAGAATAGCCAAAGAAATTAAACAAAGAGGCTAGCACATACCAAACCACCAATTTGAGAAGACAATGAGAAAACAATACAAATGGATCTACAACGCCTTACCAAATCAAAGTTCGTTCCTCTCTATCCCAGTCACCCAGGAGGAAATTAAAGGAACCCTAAAGAATGTAAAAAATGGAAAAACAGCTGGCATAAATGGTATATATCTAGATATACTAATCCAACTCGGACCAAAAGCAATCAAATGGTTAGCAAATACCATGTCTGACATAACAGAAAAGGGCACGTATCCACAACAAGGAAATATGCGATAGTCATTGCTATCCTCAAACCCGAGAAACCAGCTACAGAACCAACTAGCTATCGACCAATATCACTTCTTTGTTGCCTGTATAAGTTACTCGAAAGTATCGTTCTTACAAGAATCACACCATATATAGAGAATCACATATCACATCAACAAGCAAGTTTCAGACCACACAGAAGCACTACAGAACAAGTTCTGGCACTGACATCAGTCATTGAATCTGGATTCAAAAAAAAGTTAAAGACAGGTGCAGTCTTCATAGACCTCTCAGCAGCTTACGAAACTCTCTGGACAGGGGGAATTATAGTAAAAATGGCAAAGATAATACCATGCAGAAAAGTATTGAAACTCCTCTCAACTATGACTAGCTCAAGACAATTTCATGTCGTACATGGAGGAGACAAAAGCAAATCAAGGAAAATAAAAAATGGCGTTCCTCAGAGGTCAGTCATCGCACCAACTCTATTCAATGTATATATAAATGACATGCCTGTCAGCCAATTCCTCCAACTTGGCTATGCGGATGACTGGGTATTGGCCCAGCAATCAAACAACTGGAATATAATTGAAAAACCTCTTAGCGAAGAAACAACAACACAAACAATAATTTGACCAATGGTACTTAAAAATGAACACCACCAAATCAGTATCTGCTACATTCCGTCTAGATAACAGACAAGCTACAAAGACCCTTGAAATCAACGTCGACGGCAAAATCCTTCCAACTGACACAAACTCAAAGTACCTAGGTGTTACTCTTGACAGACAACTAAACTACAAAACACACCTGAACGGAACAGCAAACAAAATAGCAAAATGCAACGGTCTCCTTAGAAAACTGGCTAGCACCTCTTGCGGAACATCACAACAAGTACTTAGAATGTCCGCACTAGCATTCTGTTATAGTGCCGGAGAGTACTGTGCCCCCAGTATGGTCAAGACGTCCTCATGCAAATAAGAAAGACGTAAAACTTAGAGAATCCATGAGGATAATTACAGGATGCCTAAAGTCAACGCCAATACAGTGGCTCCCAACAAGTCACATTGCACCACCAGAAGTCAGGAGAGAAGGTGCCAATCAAAAGTTCATTATAAAATTGAAGAAAAAAACAGACAACACCTCTCTCAAAGACATTGTTAGCAACGCCCCCAAAACAACGAGATTAAAATCCAGAAGAGCTTTCTATTAGTCAAAAGTTGAGAGCTACAACATGACAGAGGCATGGAGAGACTGGTGGTTTGCGAACACACCATCGGGAGGAGAAAAAGACCCTACTGAAAGACTACCAGGCTTCCAGAATAACACTAGAAAACAATGAGTCTCCTCAAACCGACTGCTGACAGGCCATGGCAGAACATCAGCCAACATGTACAAATGGCCACTAAAAGACACTGCAGACTGTCCCCACTGCAGTGGAACCCAGGAGACTGCAAAACACATCGCCCTCCAGTGCCCAACAACCAGACTGAAGTGAGGTTTTGACACCGTCCTCAACTGTGATGAAGAATTTGGAACCTGGCTGAAGAGACATAATGTAGAGATGTAGCCATACGCTACTACTACTACTAGCCAATCCGCCATATGCTTCTATCTATATCTTATGTCCAGCGATTTGAAATAAGAGCGTTTCTTCCCTTCTCTCGCTATTTCATAGATAAACTGGTTTGGATGTTGTGACAAGATAATACTATTCAAAATGCCTGAAAAAAAATGTTTTGCATACTTTTTTTTCTCTTACCGGCATGGTGTAATTATCATTCCATTTTTTTTAAAGAAAAGAGCATATTCGTCGGCTGGGTAAACGGACTGCATACCAGCAACGAATTTCTTCTTCTTCGACGAGTTTTGTTCTTCCAGGTACACGAGGTCTCGCTTGACATAGAAAAGATAATCTACAGTTCGACTATCTGGGACTGCTTCAGGAATAGGTCATTGACCTCGCTATGTCAATGACCTATTAAAGATACCTCTACATTAGATTAAAATATTGTAAGATATTTTAAATATCCAGTTGTGGCTGAAAGGGAATTAAAACAGGCAATGTTATTTTCGCGTGCTAGGAATGGTGGTTAACTAACAAAAGATAAGCTAGGCTTGCTCGTCCATTTTCAGATCTTTAAATAATAGACCAGGACTGTAGGTTGTAGCAGCCTATGCTAAAGGAAAGGGATTGTCCAAATATTCATGAGGTCATTAAAGAAGAGTCAATGTATAGTATTGCTAACGATATAATCGATATTTAAGCGCAAGAAATTACTGGTTTCTTTATAAAAAACAGTTCCAAAAGTGATTATTGTGTATTATTAAGAAAACTCAGAAATAAATACAACATCAAGTTGCCACAGCAACATTTTCTGCTGATGTGTTTAAAGATTTCACTTAAGAGGTGATCCAATTTTGATGTCAGATGATATGTCAAGATAAAAATCTTGCCAATTTTGCCAAAGCCATCTTTAACGTGCACTAAAGAAAGGACCCTCACACAGTTATCTGTAATCTATTAAGCATTACGATCTTCAGGCTTTGTGACTATTAAGCATTACGATCTTCAGGCATTGTGATTATTAAGCATTAAGATCTTCAGGCATTGTGACATTTAGGTATTTTAATCTTCAGATATTATGCACTTTAGGCATTCGTTTGAAAGTTTCATTTAAGGTAAGAATGAAAGTAATGCAGCGACTGTGCAGACGGAAAATGAAAGGTAATCATTAAAAGTATCTTTCTTACACGTGTTTTGATGGTCAGGAAAAACGAAATTCACTTACACGAGACATTGTGCCATAGATATTTTCAATGAGTTTAAGTCGGACTTATTGACTGAAGACGTAACTACATCTGGTTTAGTTGCCCTTGGTTTTATTGAACATAGAACTGTATCGGTACAGATATAGCAGCTTTATCAGGTCATGAATCATAATTTTTGCCAAACTTCCTTTCGAGGGATACTTTGCCCAACATCATGTCCTAGAAGCTCCGAAGCTACTGTGGATGACCCGATCACATGAACACCCATAGGATACACTGTGTATTTAATACAACAAAAACTAACAGAATAACACAAGGTATAATCTTAAAGTATGAACTTACGAAAACCATGAAGGTTATGATACTGTTGTCAACCTGGAAACAATTTTTGGAATCTGAAGCCTTAGACAATGGAAAATTTTAACTCTAACATCATCACATGATAACTGGCTTATCCCACGTCATTTAATTTGGTCTCATAATCAACAATAAAACGACCAAAGTACACTTTCCTTTTGTCTTAAGGTTTATATAAATATGGAGTAGAAATAACAGGTTTGAAGTCGCGGCCAGTGTAGGCTAAGGTGTTCAAAAGATAATAATGAGTTGCCTAAACATTTTTATCTTGGAAAGACAACAAGACTGTTGTTCAAATATCTCTGCCAATTTACATAATCGTGTGCTATCAGAGGAAGGGCACATTCTTGAAAAACTGTTTGCATTACCACTTACAAACAATAGGTTGAATAGTAGAGTTCCACTTTCGAATCGCATGCACCTTTCAGCTTCCACCATAAACGATACAGCATCTGTCAAATCTTGGGCTGCTGATGTGTGGAAACAGCGATGCAGTAATACAGACAACCAGCTTTCCCAATTTATTCCTGAACCTACGGTGAAATCTCCAGGACATAACCTGAAGCGTGAACAATGGGTGCTCTTAAATCGATTACGATCTGGATATGGACGATATGCAGATTTCATGCATAGAATTGGTCTAAGGGACAATCCATTTTGTCGTTGTGGTGAAATTCAATCCCATCAACACGTATTGATTTGCCAACTGATGGGTATGAGGTGATATCAAAACNATCGCATGCACCTTTTAGCTTCCACCATAAACGATACAGCATCTGTCAAATCTTGGGCTGCTGATGTGTGGAAACAGCAATGCAGTAATACAGACAACCAGCTTTCCCAATTTATTCCTGAACCTACGGTGAAATCTCCAGGACATAACCTGAAGCGTGAACAATGGGTGCTCTTAAATCGATTACGATCTGGATATGGACGATATGCCGATTTCATGCATAGAATTGGTCTAAGGGACAATCCATTTTGTCGTTGTGGTGAAATTCAATCCCATCAACACGTATTGATTTGCCAACTGATGGGTATTCGAGGTGATATCAAAACTGTTGATGAGGACTCCCGTTTGTGGTTCAATGACAATATCTTAGCTATTTTTGTTGATCATATGCATATATATAAATAAATAAAGATATCTGCCAAATTTGTTCAGGCCTAGGGCTCGCATGCGTAATGAATTTTACTCTTTTCATATAAATTTTGGCTCTAACCCCAGAATGTTAGGTAGAGTAAAGTATATTTGTTCACAAGATTAAATTGCCAACAAAATACTTTTATTGTAACTTTTCGCCCATCAGTTAAGGCATCGGTAGTCGTCTAATGGAACCGGCAGTTTATATTGCAAGTAGACCTGTTACCAAACTAATGCTGTCTTAATCTATTAATGCCAATCGTTAATGAGGGGGGCCTTTTTAAGTACTTAAATAAAACCATTGAGAAATATATATATATATAACCATTTTGTAAAGAATTAAGAAGACTGACGAAAAATTGGATGAGATGACATGGTATGACTATGTTACCACCGCAATTGGATTCATTAAGGAAAAGTTCTTTCTTTAACTTTTTAAAGGTTTGAGGTCACATTGTTCTGTCGTAGCTTTTTCTGATATCCAAAAAAACAAAGTCAGTATAACTGGGCTAAAGTAAGGATCTGTTGGCGAGACGTGCGAAATTCGTCAGCTGGTTTCACTTTCGATCATTTGAAGTATAGAATCAGAGGATGCCATGATGCCAGGGGTGCATTGACTAGCAGTAACGTAAACTTTGTCCAGCCAGCATGACACACCCTTGGGAAGACGAAATCTTCAAGGTCCATTATTTCCCTTGTTTGCACCTCTAAAGGAAAGGACGATGACATTCCACTGAGAATTTTAAATCATATGGCTTATTCCATCAATGCCATGTTTTGGTTTCCAGTGACTCATTTCATGACAAGTCATACGCCATATCTCTATTTTTAAAACTTTTTATTTAATATCGTCAAGTGATGATCCAATGCCATATTCCTGATCAGCTCTCACATTTTCTTTCTATGTCACTATGGATGCTCTATCAGAGAAAATGTCTTGGGTCGCTTCTTTGCCAAGCCTGTTTCACGGCATTGAATATACCTCTAATCTCTGGCTTCCAGGCAATTAGAAAAATGGTGTCTTCATCCCCACTTTTGATCATCAGCTTAACCAACACATTAATCTAATCTACCTTTTTTTTATCTACTGAGCAATAACAACTAAGACAGATTGAGATGGTATTGCGGATCTTTTGAGACATTATGGTACATTAATAAATATCCTACATAGATGAAAGTAAACACAAATATACAATACCATCAACACAACATACATACCTGAAAAGCTAATGAAACAATAACCAACGATGTGAAAGGTATTAAAACTGATCAAAAATACAAAAAAATAAACCTAATGAGTAGTGTATAAGTAGACAATCCGCTAGCATACGCGCTCCTCCTTTTTAGTACCCCAGAAAAGTATCAGATTTGGGGGTTTTTTTTCTTGGTCATTGTGAAATGGTTCAAATGCTTGCGATATTTAATTCTTGAAATTTTTAGCTGCCATGCCTTTATTGTTTCGACTTATCCCTCAGGAGATAATTTGATAATAACTTTGTTATCCTTATTAATTTATTCCATATCCTTCTTGGTTATTTAGGCTTTCTTACGCCAATTGGATCAGGTGTATTATTATTTTCGTGCTCTTTAGAGGCTAAGGTCTTTTCATTTTTCATTGAGGTTTTTACTGGTTATTTTCAAGGCAGCTTTTGTTTATTTTCACTAAACTGTGTTTGATAATTTTGTGAAGCTGTGATGATATTTGATATTGTCTATCAAGTAGTTTTAGACCTATGGAAATTTGTTAAAAATAACAAACTAAATTACTTTCAAAATATCAGAACGTGCTCAAAATACGAGTAGTTGGTTAGCTGGCAGCAAAAATCCTAAATACCTCATTTTCTTGAGTAGAAGCTTGTACTTCTCATTTTTTGATGAGAAAATTTTGCCGGATTTAACTACAACTATGTTTTAATGCAGACATCAGAAGAAGGATTGTCAAAGCAAGAATAGCATTCTTACAGCTGAAGAATATCCGGAGATATAGCATACAGAGATCCGGCTGTTTAACTCCAAGGTCAAGTTAGTACTACTGTATGTAGCAGGAACAAGAAGAACAACAAAGACGCTCCTCAACATACGTTCATCAATAGCTGCTTCAGAAAATTCCTACAGATACCCTGGTTTGACACCATCAGCAACACAGACTTGTGACAACGTATCAACAAGTTACAAGCCAAAGCCAAAATCAGGCGCAGAAAATGAGGATCGATTGGACACACTCTGAGGAAGCCAACCAGTAACATCGCAAGGCAAACACTCAAGTGCAACTCCTACGGAAAGCAGAAGAGTGGAAGACCTAGAAACACTTGGAGACAAGATCTTGATGCTGACAGCAAGGACGTGGGAAGGAAATGGAGTCAGCTGGAACGAGCAGCCAAGGATCGAGCACACTGGTGGACTATTGTCAGTGGCCTGCGCTCCAGGAGGAGTGAAGGGCTTCAGCAAGTAAGTAAATAGGCATGTACAAATGTTTTAATATCAAAATGTCTTTATTCTGTGAATTTATTTGCAGCATCAAAAGCTGATTTTCTAAAAACTGAATCCCACAGAGTGTCACCAAGAAATGAGAAAAGAGACGAGATTTATCCCAGTCAGGCTGACCAAATTTAGAAGTCTTAGCATAATATGTCTTGCCAACAAGATTGGAAACAGTTACCTTAACCTCACAAAAGCTTATTCGTCATACATGGAAGGCTCATATTTGAGCTGTCGTGGCTTTCCTCGTCATGGCTTTCCAATTGACCCCGTCCTGTGACGCTCTGTATGCCTGTAGTGTGGAGAGCCCAGATTCTTCCCTGATGTTGTCCATATACCTTGTTCTTGGCCTTACTCTTTTCCTAGCTCTAGCAACCATGCCCATGATCAATTCTCTTTCCAGAGTATCATATCTTAGTATGTGTCCTACTATATATATAGATAGATCCCACATTAACTCTTTAGGCTGTGTTTGCTCTGGCAACATGACCAGAGAGTTATGTCTCAGAAGCTCTGTGCTGCACTGATGTGCCCACAAAGGGCGAAACAGTACTGTCTGCAGATTGAGTATATATATATGCTGTCATAATTGTCTCGTTTCATTTCGTTGTTATTCAATTAATGATTTTTGTAGGTACCGTTTTGTGTTTTGTGTCACTTAGTGGCAAATAACATCCTGCTACTTTGGGTTTACTCTTTATACTATTATTATTATTACTATTATCTTTATTATTACTATATTAATAAATCTGGATTTGAAGTGTAAGGTTTCTCCTGCTTTTCTGAATATTGATACGTTACCAAAGTTATCTCTGTTTCTCAAATTATTTTCTGATATTATGACAGATGTTAGTCCTTTATGTTGCATCTCCTGTCGTACGGATTAATAAGTGGCGCGTCCCTTAGTCCAATTTCGAGCTGGGGTTGAAAAAAATGCGATTGAGTCAGCAGATACTTCCTCCGTAAAATGTACTAATAAATGCTATAAAACCTGTCCTGACCTTTCTTCTTTACATAGAACTACTAGTAATGTCACTAAACATTCATATTTATGTCTAAATTCTGAAATATCTATTATTACTTGTTCCTCTGAAAATCTGATTTACCTTCTCTCCTGTGGACAACTGTATGTCGACTGAACAACAATAAAGCTTATGCTAAGATTGAATATTCATCGGGTGGCTAAAAGTGGATGTGAACATGTACTTATTTGTACTTGTACTAGCGTCCTCGTCTATTGAGGATTGCCGATCACCATTCTCCACAGGTCACGATCTTTGGCACGTTTGGTTGTCGACTGTATGTTAGAGTTCAGGCCCTGTCAGATGTCTTTGAGCCAAGTTTGGCGTGGTATTCCTCTCGGTCGTTTGCCATGCACTCTGCCTAACAGGAGCTTACTGGTGAGGCCATCTTTTCTGATCATATGTCCGAAGAATCGTAGTCTGCGGTTGAGCAAGTGCTGATATAGTTGCGGCTGATTTCCAATTCTTTTGCATACTTCTTCGTTAGTGGTGAAGCTTGTCCAAGCGATACGAAGTATCCGTCGATAACACCACATTTCGAATGATGCTATCCTTTGCCTCACATCATGGGAGTAGATCCACGTTTCAGATCCATAACTCATTATTGACCAGAGAAGGCGTTATGCTAATCTCTTCTTGGTACCTAATCTGATGTTTCCACACTTACATATATTCTTTACGCTGCCTGCCGCCTTCTTTGCCAGTACTATTCTTCTCTTGACCTCTTGTGAACTGTTGCAGTTGGTGTTGAAGAGTGCGCTTAAGTATGTGAACTCTTTTACGTCCTTCAGCATTGCGTTGTTCGACTGGATGTTGATGTTGCTTTCCGTTCTTCCAAGAGACATGACTTCCGTTTTCAACTCATTCAATCTCAGACCATATTCCAAGCAGGTTGCACCAATCCTTTTCACAATTTCTTGCAGTGATTGTTCGGATGTTGCCAGCAGGACGACGTCGTCGGCATATCTCAGATCTTTAGTCTTCTCGCCTCCAATGAAGAATCCTCCGTCGCACCCATCCATCGCTTCCCTCGTGATCATTTCCCTGTACAGATTGAACAGTGTGAGGAACATAGGGCAACCTTGTCTGACTCCCCTTCCGATCGCTAGTGGGTCAGAGAGAACTGCTGGTGTGTCAGTCATGGCCTGTTGATTGAAGTAGAGAGCCTGCAAACAGTCCACCAAGTAGTTTTGTATTCCAACGCTCCTTAATGTTGCCCACAGCCGTTTGAAGTCTACACAGTCGAAGGCCTTAGAGTAATCAATGAAGCAACAGAATAGAGGTATGTTGTACTCGTAGGCCTTCTCGCTAAGTAGGCGCAAGTTTAGTGTCTGGTCACTTGTTCCTCTGTCGCTCCTGAATCCTGATTGGGTTTCACTGAGTTCTCTTTCATAGTGCTGATTGGTCCTTTGGTTAACGATTGACAGAGCTATTTTACTAATATGGGGGATGGGGGCTATTGTTCGATGGTGAACATGTAATCAAACACAAAAAAATGTGCCGAGGTAGTAAATTTTCTATTCAAATTCTTGAAAAAATCCTGGGCTCTTGGTATGATGCTGACGGAAATATCGACAAAGGAATTACAGAACGTAGGCAGGCAAAAGGGGACTACTGGATTAAAAGACACAGAACACGTTATGCATACGGCATAAATGAGAAAGCTTTTGATAAAGTGTGGGATTCCCAGGTTGTAGGGGCAGATGTTGGTAGATTCTTTCTTCCCTTACAGCGTACGTCTCCTCGACCGGAACGATTAAGGCTAAAAGCTCTCAGCACCAAGCCTCTTTGATGAACATCTTTTGGAAACTCTTGATGGCTGGATTTTAAACGATCGTATGTGTCGCTTCAACAACATGCGTATACTTCTCAATCGTCTTCCTCGTAAATTGCTCAAAACAATTGCCTTCGAAATAGTCCATCCATCCACCTTTGCTATTGATGAAACGAAGGAAAAGATCTACTTGTTTGTTTTAGACATCAGCAATACTAAATTCTTTGTCAAAATTCAAGTTAAAAGGTCTAAACAACATTATCCAAAAATGTCTATAATTAAATTTGTAAAGAAAGGAATCGACAGAATCCGTCTTTCATCCATTTCCAGAGATCACGATGTCATTGAACAGGTATCTGATGCTCTTAAATCTGAAGAAAACATGCTATCTGTTCCATTTAGTTTGCTCCCATACATCCCAAATAAAATGTTCAACTGCAGAGACATGACTTTTAATTTGGATAAAACACAGGTAAATAACAATTTTGTCGTACAAAATTTACCCGAATGTGAATGTCATCTTCCGCTTTATGCGATGATCATCATAGTCATGTTGTCACTGGTGAACTTAGGTTTATCAATAACACCAAGTTAAGAAAACGTTTTTCAAGAGAACCGAACTATCGAGAGTCTCAATTCTTGCAGTTCGATAAATGTGTTTGAACAATTCAGTCTAGTTTTGTCGAGTTTGTGGATACAATGTATATACAATTTAATCTTGATCACAAGGTCCTTGACAGTTGAACTAAAATGATCATGGATAAAGTGAATAGTAGAGTTTGTTAACTTAAGGATAAAACAAAACCGAATCAAGTAAAACCTATATTAAAAAACCTTCTAGTTCTTAGCTATTTTCATGGCCTTCATTCCAAATTCATTCTGGTGCACATTGATAAAGCATTTAACAATGTGGTGAACGTTTGCAGAAGATTGCATATTCGTAGCTTACTTGAAGAAGTTGGACTTAATAATTCATCTCATACAAATTGAGTAATTTGAATGTCGAGAAAATTGTTACTACCAATGTGCAGTTGTGTGAATCCTTAGATTTAAAAGTTTTTGTAAAAATATTCTGTCTTCCATGAATGTATTGGACGCCCAACATGCATTATACGCCATCTAGAACACACTTCATCGTTGCCACTGCGTCTTACTCTACCAAAACATTTAGTCAGCTAATTACCGTAATTTTCAAAAAGATCTTCCACCAGGTTGAAATTTCCATGGAAGGGCATTTTTTACCAAGACTATGATGGATTCTGTGTAATTGAGTATTCGAACCCTGTGCTTGAGAGACTGCAACGCTTGAATAAAAATCAGAAGGCTAAGCCGATACCCACTATTGACTTAAGTTCTTTATTTACATTACAAAAGAAATCAGTAGAATGATGAGTCAGTTGCAACACATCGTCGAAAGATGCTCGCACTGGATCTGGCTCAAGCATGATGACAACACATGGCTTGAAAACGAATAACGAAACAACGCACCACAATTCTGACTTCCTCGAAGGGAAGGACCTCACTCAAGTTGAACATCAAGCTCTGGGATGATTTAGGGATCGAAGAAGCTGATTGAGGACATCCCGGATGACCAGAAAAATTGTGGACACGAAAGTGGCTGTTTATTTTGAAGCATTACGTAAGTGGTATTTTAAACTCTTTATACTAATTTACCTCATTCAGATGTCATTGACGTTTTGAATAGCCTTCTAGATTTTGTTTGCAATGACGGTTGTAAAGCTCCTGATGTATCTAGAAAGTTCTTAACTGTAAAGGGTAAATCCTGCTTTTTTACGAGAAAGAAAAACAAAGATGTTAAGTATATTAGCAGCAAACAAATTAAATTCATGCTAAAACATCTGATCTTTGAATCATTTTTTACAATTGGCAACCTTGTTTTTCAACAGATTATTGGTATCCCTATGGGAATTATTATCAAGAGCAGTTTTTGCGTAGTGTAGGAACAAATCAAAGTGCCAAATACCTGTCCTGTCTTATGCTTTCTTGGCTTTGGTTTCGGTCTTCTTGGGTAGGAGAACAGCTTGGATGTTGGGCAACACACCACCTTGAGCGATAGTAACACCAGATAAACAGCTTGTTTAACTCCTCGTCGTTACGTACAGCCAGTTGAAGGTGACGTGGGATAATTCTGGTTTTCTTGTTGTCACGAGCTGCATTTCCTGCCAATTCCAAGATTTCAGCAGACAAATATTCGAGAACGGCAGCCAGGTAAACGGGTGCTCCGGCTCCAACACGTTGAGCATAGTTGCCTTTTCTCAGAAGACGATGAACACGACCAACTGGAAATTGAAGTCCTGCTCTGGACGACCTGGTCTTGGCCTTGGCTTTTACTTTTCCTCCTTTACCACGTCCAGACATTTTGTTTCACTCGAGA
>RDPX01000298.1:208703-228315 GCA_003991215.1 Morbakka virulenta | reverse complement strand
TCCCTGGAGGTAGTTGTGGCAAAGGGTAACCTCATTCGCCCACGTCGAAACTCCACAACCGGATTCATTTTAACGTCGTACCCAGGACGTTTATTATTATTATTATTATTATTATTATTATTATCATTATTATTATTGTTGTTGTTGTGGGAGTGTTTTCTTCTGTTTGGTTTTATTATTCTATCTTGATGGACAGTGCATTGACCAAGTATGGTGTGTTGACATTTTAATATATTTATTCCCTGAGGCTGTTGTTTGTCGCTGCGATTCCGTGCATTCTTTTATTGCTGAAGTTCCCTGAAATACTTTAAAAAGACTATCTTCTAATGGTGATATCGCCAATGCCCCTACTTGGCAGTTATGTATTCATTCATTTATTTGTTTACTTCTTCATTTAACTTAGGGTGATATGATGGTGTTAGTTTTCCCCCAATATTGATGAGCCATGGAATTTCAGATCTGTTGATTCTTTCAGAGGTTTCTTTTTTTTTGGTAGTGTGAGTTTTTGGGGTTTTTTCAAAAAATTCCTCCCTTCTTTATTGGTAACCTATTTTTATACCATGGCTAGTGCATAACTGGCATGAAGTAAGTATGTATGCTCAGAGGTGGTACATTCATTGCTTACTTTGCTGTTTTTAACATTTGTTTACATGTTTATTTTTTCATTCAACCTGGAGTGGTCTGGTATTTTGTTCTTTTTGTTTTCAATTGTTGGTCTGATTCCTTGAATTCTTTCATGGCAAGATGGGTGAAACTTTTATTGTAAATGCTCTTACAGAGGGTGATCTGATAGTTTGAGATTTTTTTTCATTGTTATTAATGTGTATGTGTGTGTGTGTGTGTGTGTGTGATAAACTGATGAGTCAACTTTTATCTGTTGACTGCGAGTCCTATTTTCAGAGTACTGTGTTATCAGAGTATGATTCATTCCTTTTATCACTGATTCCTTGTATTTTATTTGGGCAATATGGGTGAAACTTTTTATGCTAATAGCTCATACAAAGCTAATATGTGTAGCTCATACAAAGGGTGATCTGATAGTTGATCTGATGGTATGAGATTTTTTTTCATTTATTATTTTATATGTGTGTGTGGTAAATGATGTGTCATGAACTTTTATCTGTTTACTGTGAGTCCAATTCTGTTATTGCTGCGCCTTCCTGAGATGAATGTGATTAAAGTCCTAAGTTCAAAATATTGTGTTGTCAGAGTATGATTCATTCCTTTTATCACTGATGCAATCAGCATTCAATTCNCTGTGTTATCAGAGTATGATTCATTCCTTTTATCACTGATTCCTTGTATTTTATTTGGGCAATATGGGTGAAACTTTTTATGCTAATAGCTCATACAAGGCTAATATGTGTAGCTCATACAAAGGGTGATCTGATAGTTGATCTGATGGTATGAGATTTTTTTTCATTTATTATTTTATATGTGTGTGTGGTAAATGATGTGTCATGAACTTTTATCTGTTTACTGTGAGTCCAATTCTGTTATTGCTGCGCCTTCCTGAGATGAATGTGATTAAAGTCCTAAGTTCAAAATATTGTGTTGTCAGAGTATGCATTCAATTCCCAGAGATTGATGAAATTGAGCTCAGAGTTCTGGAATCATATATTTTGCAACACTTTGGGATCAAAAGAGGCATTTATTCATTGTATTTTCACAGAAATCACTATACACACACTGAGCATAATGAAAACTATACATTTACTGAACATATGTGCAATACATATGTATCATTTTCATCCAATTTTTGTTGACTTGCGCCGTCGTCTGTACTTATACACTTTGTTGTGCTCCAATACACATAAACTCAGCTGAGAGAACACTTAAGTCTCTATTATCATGGTTGACATCCATGATAAAGTAATAAAACAAACACAAACAAACCAAGCAATAATAGGTATACTTATAATGAATAAAATGACGAAAATGATAACACTATTAATGAAAAATAAATATGAAAACAAGGAGAGCAATAATATATAAATAACATTTTTAAACTGATTATTTTTTTTATAATTTGAAATAAGTTCAACTATGTTTACTCAAACTACAGATCACACCATTAGGAACAGACGATCGAAAACGTAAAATCCACTTATGTTCATGGTACTGACACACAGCATTATATTTTCTTGTAGAACATAAATTTTTAAAATTATTTTGCAAGTCACAGAAATTTTCACAAAAATAACGGTCCAATACCCATGTTATATTGCATATTCGTATTTCGGAACGATGACTGTTGAAACGTTGTTGAAGTTTGCGGGTAGTGAAACCGACATAAAGTTGTTTATGCTTGGTACATTCCGCAGCATGTACCGCGTCAGAAGAAAAACACATCCCACCTATTGTATGACAATGTCTTCGATTAACATTGTTCCATATAGTGCCAACCTGACTCATGCAGCGAAATGTCTGACAAGAAGGGTAAATACAGGACATAGATTTTCCCCATTCAGGGACTCTAACAAAATCAGAGTGAAAAAGGACATCTTTAAAGCTTTTGTTTTTCAGATAAGAAATGGAGACAGACGAAAAAACATATTAAATTGGGCTGATCACTGATCATAACATCATAGTTAGTTTTCAAAAGTTTGCTTATTTTCCTGAACTAATGGTGCCATGTCACATACAAAAAGAACACAAAACAAGTCCCCACTGGGCCTATTTTTTCTATTTTGAAGTAAAACATTCCTACCCGTGTTGGCAACTGCTTTTACAGTTTTTTAAGGCTGGGTGAAATATAACCTCTAGCCACGTAAAAATATAAAAATCGCCTGATGTAAAATTGATATTGTGGAACGTGAGGATAGTAAAGTACACGTGGAATACGAATAAAGTGGGACTTTTAGTAGAGACCTAATAAAACTAGGGAGGCCAATTCGTATTGTTCTTAAGGAACTGGTGTGCTGCTGTGGGTTTGGTATGTAAAGTGGTAATAAATTTATCATCCTGAATTAAAACAACTGTGCAAGAAATACTACTTCCTCAACAATATACCTCAAAGTAAAACTGATATTAGATTTCAATTTCTTAACATCGTTGAAAGAATTCTAAAAATTGATAAGGTGTTCCAGTGAAGCTTGGTCTTGCTGCAAAATATATTGCGTCAGGAAGGGCATCCGGCTAAGTAATTCCTCACTGCCAAATCCAAGTCCCTATGAAGGGCACCATCTGAGCCTCAGTTACTGGGAAAAAATGACGTTAAAACCAAAAAGAAAGAGTATATATAAATTCTTTTCATTTCATGTTAAAAGTAGGATGTTCTCTGACTTGAATCTTACTCTCTTTGTACTCATAATCTTTGGTTGTACATTTCCATGATAGTTTTGACAGCTTTACTACTTCCTTGCTGGGTTACGACAAGTTGGACGCAGATGTTTTGTTTGTGACACCATCACTAGAAGATTGCCTTACAGGGCTAATCGATTCTCTTATCCAGTTTGGTTTTATGTCAGTGTTTCCTTCTCTTAGATGGATTGCCATCACTGGAGGGGTTGCCGGCAAGGGCTAAAGATCCCCCTACCCATGAGGCAGACTAAACACTACTGGATGCCAACCCGATAGTTTAAGGTCTCGGGGTAGGCTGACAGGTGCTACACGTTGCTCAAGGGTGACCTGGAGGTAGTTGTGGCAAAGGGTAACCTCATTCTCCTATGTCGAAACTCCACAACCCACATGCCCACGACAAATATATATATATATATATATATATATATACATATACATATACATATATATATAATATAAATGATATAATATATTTATTATTAAACATAGATAAATTTGTGTCACTCTGGTTCGATTATACTAGTCTTCTACATAACAAGGGTAAGCCAAACAAAGAAATCATTCGCAGCAAAATTCAAATCACCAACTGACCACTGGTGAAATTCCAGTCAGTAAGTTGTACCCCTCACCTACCGGTTCATATTGTGCAGTTTCTCCAAAATCTCTGTAAAAACACTTATTACTTGTTATTGACAAGAGCTTTATTCTGTGTTCAAAGTGATTGATGGTACATGTTCCCTCACACTCCAAAAGGCTTAAGAGTACTCGTGCAAAAGATGTTTGGCTGGACTGATGTACTCATGGCAAAAGGGTTGAAGAACAGTGCTCATGCAAAAACCCTTTAAATCAGCACCCCTCCCCCCTTTCTTATCACGAACTACGCTCGTATTGCGCAGATTGATAAAAAATTCCCAGAGAAATGAAATTGCTGATTTCATGTAAAACGGGAAAGAATTGAATGTGTACAAAATTAGTAAAAACATCCTGACGTTGGTGAAGCGCTGCATAAAAAGATTTAGTCTCTGCTTGGAAACCACAAAAGTAAAGGCCTTTGTTTTGATCCTTTAATTTGAACGACTTTTATCAGGTAATTCTATAGACTTTTGGCAAGCCATTAGTCCTTACTGGGGGCTTTCATTGATAGTATCGCTGGTAGACAGTGAGCCCATTTTGGTCTTTCACAGATGGAATTTGTGAAAGACCTGAAACGAAGCAACAGATCAAGAAAGAGTTACAGTAAGCTCGTAAGACACCATAAAATGCAAGATTGGTCACTGAGCCTTCACGCTTTGCAAAATACTTGATAATCATTTACAAACATGGCTGTGACTTTTCAATCAATGCAGTTCATTGCGTAGCTTTGGACTTTGATTTGCACCAGCAGGAAATGGTCAAACGACAATTCCAATGTGACGTTTGTTGGATGTGTCTTTCATTGATGGAACCCCTGGTAAACAGTGGGCCCATTTTGTCTTTCACAGATATCCATCTATGAAAGACCCGAACGGAAGAAGCAGATCAAGAAAAAGAGGGAGAGAAAGCGTGCAAGACACTATAAAATGCAAGACATACGGATCACCCCTCCAGGACCCTCCGTAAGAAGGTCCTTCCTCCTGGGTTGGTGATCAGCCAAAGCTCAAGCACCTCAAGACGACTGGTCCTGTTTTGCCTAGTTAATGAATGTTTGGGATAATTGTCCTGCCAGCACCTTACTGTTATATGAACCCTGAAAGACTTATGCTCTGTGACGAAAGTTTAAGATTCCTTTTATAAAATTTATTATGGGAAAGAAACCTGCTCAAATTAGAGTATACAGTAGCACGCTTAAGAACGACTGTTTTTATGTGTGCAACGATTTTATTGCTAGTTTTAATGAATCTTGGTTCAAGTAGAAGACTTTGTGAAAATGAAAACGCAATGAAATGAAGTCAAAAGATTATGCTGATATGCAGAGGTACTGAACATATTCATTCCAGTTCATTGTTTTGTACAAATACAAAAGTACGTACGAAACTGTCCAGAGCGTAGTATCAAAGAATTAAAAAGCTGATGTTTTAGTGACCGAGACTTTTTTTTTTAACCTTATCACCTCGTATTTTTCGGTTATTGTTCAACATGTAGGTTGATACTACGGATATTGTAAATGAATAATTAAATATAAATAAATAAATAAATAAATAAATATTTATGTTAACAAAAAAAGTGGCGCATTGTACCTGCAATAACTTGCTTTTTATTTACTTATACTGGGTCTTTCATTCATGAAAACCCTGGTAAACAGTGGACCCATTTTTGTCTTTCACAAGCTTTCATCTTTGAGAGACCAGAAGGGAAGCAGCAGATCAAGAAAAACCATAAAATGTAAGACATACAGATCGCCGCTCCTAGACCCTCCGTGGGAAGGCCCTTCCTGTTGGGTTAATCTTCATTCAAGGCTCAAACATCTCGAGACCCCTGTTCTGCATGGTTGGGCCCCATAGCCAAAGCCACCGCCAAGTAGAGACCAGAGCTCTACACTTGATCTTAGCCAAAAGGCCGAGAACACGATTATAAACTTATACTAAAACAAATACAAGTCATTTTCCACAAACGTTTCAGCTTATTTTATAGCCTTCCTCAGTACACCTTTCCAAGGTGTAAATGGTTTAATAGAAGTGTGAAGTGTAAATTCAGTGAAGCGTAATATAATAAAAGAGTGTTGAAATGATAATGATTGATATTTTGAAAAGTGATAGTATAATTCGCTGCAAACAAAAAAGTAAAGTTACAAAAATATGTCATAAAATAAGAAGCAGAGTTCATCCAGTTCAAATCATCTTGTTCCATGAGGGAATTTGGTATCTAAACGTGCAATCCACTTGTTCTCAATACAAAATGTATTCTGTCTCTTCTAGTAGCGAATTGTCTTAGCAAATAAAAATATTCAAAATCACAAGCGTTGTCAACAAAATGGAGAACCTCCTCACAAGCTTTAATTCTTCTTGAAATTTTTGATCTATGATTATTAAATCTAACGTGGATGGGGTGTGTGGTATAGCCTATATACTAACTACGAGATTCACGATATTCAGCACCATAATCAACACGAGATGAAGTACAGTTACCACCAGAAATGTACGAAGAGTTCTGTGAAATCGGGTTGATAATTTTTTTAGCATAGTTGACAGAATGACCAAAGAAGCAATTATGATTTTGTAATTAATAGATCCTGGAGTCCTGGGGAGTAAATTTGGAAAGCAAAGAAGACTTTATCAGTAGATCTTTAAGGTGTTTGTTCCTTTAAAAGAACAAGAAAGGAGATTCAGGATAAATATCCTTTTAATTAGGGTGGTATGACATCAATCTTTTCTTTTTTGATAACATGATATTGTTGATTCCCCAAACGAATTTTCTGTGTCAGCTTAATACAAACGGTGTACGATTTTAAGCATTATTTGTGTCCTTCTTAGGCTATAAAAATGCGGACCTATTTATTATAATTAATGAAATCTGCTTGGCGGTTTTAAACAGCTTTTTTTTTTACTGTTACCACATTGTTTGAAATGGTTAACAAAGAACTCAGCATGTTGTCAATATTCGGACAAATGGATACAAATCGATCTCATACGTATAAAGGATGATTTGGGAAGTGCTTTTAAAAGTGGAATATGGTGAGCAATGAAGAGCGATGAAGAAATTGGTAGACATTAGTGGGCTCAAGTATAGGTCTGATGTTGGATTAGAATTTTGAAGTTTAAGGGTAGTGTCTAGAAAAGTGACAAGGTCATGAGAATAACTGGATGTAAATTTGATGGTAGATTTGTGTATTGCTAAAGTTTTTGAAAAGTAATTGAGAAATTCTTGATCGCCTTCCCAAATGAAGAAAGTGTCGTCTTTGAATCGAAGCGACAGGGAAGGAGTTCTGTTGAATTTAGACTAATGGGCTGAGAAAAGTGATCCTTCATATTTGTCATAAATAAGTTGGCAAAGCTGACTGCTCACCGGTGTAGCCAGTCATCCTATTCAATTAACATCCAGTTATCATCTAATGAAGTGTAATGTTATATTTCAAAGTACTTTGTGTGGTGGAAGTTTGGAGGGGGTGGTGTTATATTATATCCATTTATTTCTCGACCGTTACATTTTCAACTGTTTATTAATAATTCCATAATAATTTAGCTTAATTAGATTAAAACATGTTAAACAAGATGTATACTTACTACGTTTCCTCGACAACTCAATTTTGGCAACTTACTTAAATACCAATCCCACTGATAAATTATTTTATAGTTAGTTAGTTTCATACACGTTTTAATCATGGTGTCCTGTATGATGATTAGAAGCAGGTGAAAGAAAACCTATCGATAAACAGGAATATCATTTTCAATAAGAGAAAATTGGTTGCAGTTTTTCTTGGGGCAAAGAAATCAAGTAACTTTTTGCATCTATGTTATGTTTACAAGTGTTTGTAATAATATTACAAGTTTTTCAAGTTTTGGATGAAAGGATAGAAAGCTCTTTGAAAATGGAACTGGTGAAGTAAGTACTCTCAAATCAAAAATTAGTTATTTAGATAACAACGCTGCTTTTTACTTGATTTATGTGCCACTAGTTAGAGCAAAAGGAATTACACCAGATATCATACATTTATATTATACATTCATATTTTTATACTAGATATCATACAGAAGCAGGACACTGACTGAGTTGTAGTCAGTGTTTTCCTGATCAGAGATATTTGTAAATATATATAAAACTTAAGTTGTATTTTATTATATTTTGTAGATAAATGTCTGATGATGTCTATAAAGATGAAAATATTCACAAAATGATTCATTGACTCCTATTTATATCAATTTCTTACATTTGTTACTTATTTCGTTAAGAAGCTTATTGATCTTATTTGCCATCCAAGTATTCTCATCTTTCAAATTCTCAATACCACAACTTCATATTGTCGTTCTCTGAGGCTTAAGTAATTTCTTATGATAATCTCTCTACACCAACAGTACTTGGTGAAGTAAACGGTTATATGTGGTCGTAAAATGAAAGCATCAACTGGATGTCAAGTTCCTTAGAAAAGTATTTCAGTTCCTTCTTTCAACATTTTCAGAAAAATAACAAGGTTTTTGAGGACGGGGCATTCATCTTGGGCTAACATATTCATCAAACATCATGGGCAATTATATCTCAATGATAAACTAAATAAATTATGAAAAAGAGATGGAGTAGTGAGGAGACGAGGGTCATAAGGAACAGTGATNCTAGAGTTGACACAGTTTTAAGGAACTTTACTGATTTATATATATATATATATATATATAACTTAAGTTATATTTTATTATATTTTGTAGATAAATGTCTGATGATGTCTATAAAGATGAAAATATTCACAAAATGATTCATTGACTCCTATTTATATCAATTTCTTACATTTGTTACTTATTTAGTTAAGAAGCTTATTGATCTTATTTGCCATCCAAGTATTCTCATCTTTCAAATTCTCAATACCACAACTTAATATTCTCGTTCTATGAGGCTTAAGTAATTTCTTATGATAATCTCTCTACACCAACAGTACTTGGTGAAGTAAACGGTTATATGTGGTCGTAAAATGAAAGCATCAACTGGATGTCAAGTTCCTTAGAAAAGTATTTCAGTTCCTTCTTTCAACATTTTCAGAAAAATAACAAGGTTTTTGAGGACGGGGCATTCATCTTGGGCTAACATATTCATCAAAAATCATGGGCAATTATATCTCAATGATAAACTAAATAAATTATGAAAAAGAGATGGAGTAGTGAGGAGACGAGGGTCATAAGGAACAGTGATAACTACAAGATTAAATAACTAATATTCTAATTGAAATCTGATTTTTAACAAACAAAAATGATTTTGAATATTGTCTCCTGTTTTTGGATATCATATGGAATTTGAAATGCCTGTTTTGAAACAACAAAAGAATGAATTTGACACATGTCTTGTTTTGATAAATAATTATGTGAAACAAAAAAAGTCTATTTTCAAACAAAACAGTATTTTTCAAATAATCCTGAAAATTCTGAATTTTATGGACTCAGAGGAAGCCACAGATTTAAGAGTTTTATCCTTTATGAGTCATAATCTTTTTTTGAGCTACGTTTCGAGAGATACTTCTCCCATCGTCAGGCTACTTCTCCCATCGTCAGGAGCGTAAGAAATACATTGATTGAACCACAACACTTGAGCCCCAGGACCTCAAAGTAAGGGAGGGAGGGGGGTGATTCTCAACCAACAAACATTTTAAAGGAACATTAAAATCCTTTTTAGACTGAAGTATATTACTCCAAAAAGGCTTTGTAAAGAGGTACGATGTATCAAAAAGCTATCATATCATCCTAAATAAAAGTGATTTTGATAGATTGTATCTTTGGAAATTTGAATGACACTGTTTTCAAATAACTAATAATAGTTGGCAGTATAATTTAATGGAAGACGGTGGATAACTAGATTGTGGAACTCTATGGCTTCTGACTCCATTCCTCCATCACAAAACTGGATTGTTTTTAAGTCCAACGTAAACCCTTATCTCTTAGCTTAACATTCTCCTTTTCTTTCCATCCTTTTTTCTACATTCTATACACTTCTTGCCTTTCTGTTTTTTATGATTTTTAATTATTTACTTTCGCCTCCTTTACGAAAATGATTTAGTTTTGCAGCTACTTTTTCAATTTTTATTGGTTGATACAAATAATATGACGGAAAGTAATTAAGGTTAGTGTCTTTTGCCTGTAGTTCCTATAGTCTATAACAGAGTGAAGATGACTGAGACTCAGCTGGTTGAATGAGATTATGACAAAAAACAATCTAAAATTAGTATAATTTTTTAAAGCTTCATCTGCTCGTTTGCCTCTTTGGCAGGCAAAGTAGCTAAGTTGAACTAGATCTGTTTTCTTGAAACAGAAGACATTGACCTACTGAAGTATTCTCTATCGTACTTGACTCGCTTTTCACCTAAGAGGTTTCAGTTGGTGTCAAAAGCTTTCAATACTCCATCAATCATAGCCAAAAGACATAAATAAGAATATATTTCCTGAGATTAAAGCATTAGAAAGTTTATTAACAAGTCATTTTCCTAAGAAATAAAAACTATAACTTTAAAAAAGGAGTTTAGTTTCACTCTATTTTCAGGTTTATTTGAATCGATATGTGAACCTTAAGCAGAGTCGACTAATAGTCAATTATAAGATTAAAAACATTTATCATAAAGGAGATAAAATGGAGGTCACGCAATTCGGGCATTAAGTAGAATATTTATTCAATATTGTATTGCAACTATTAACTATTGTCTAAAGGTAACTTTAGATATGATGTTTACTTCCTTCCTCCAACTCCTTCTTCATGAACAAATAAAGCATGCCTTCTTCTTCAAGCAGGATTCGTGCATTCTTCTTATTTTTGAAAATTTTTTTTTGTATCCCTCCTTTTCTTTCTCTGAACTACTGATGCCTTCATGGCTTCAGCTCTCGTGTGAGTTTCCTCCTTTGTTGTGAGTTGTTCTTCAGTATGATAAAGCATGCTTGATGATGATTATGATGATTGATGATGATTATGATGATTATTCACTTATTTTTTCTAGAATACCCTAATTTCCATTGTTGTGTTTCATCCATCTTCAAATTAAATCCTTCTGTTTTCTTTCTTTTGTTTCTTGTTGTCTAAGCCAACGTTCTTGGCTATATTATTGCAATTGCTTTCAAGTAAATATTTTTCTCTTTTCTTCGTTCCCTAACTACTTTATTTTTGGATTCATTTACTGAGTCTTGCACTTTTTTCCTTGCAATTTTTCTATTTACCAAACCCTGAAATTCTTGCATGTAACTCTTGTTATTGGGTGTAAGATAGTTTCAGATATATTTGTACTGGAATCATCATGGTGTATTTTGTCATTTGGCAGCTGTTAATGTTTGCTGTATATTCATCTAGGGAAATGCCATAGTGTTTTCAACTGGTCTTCTTGTGGTCTTATCTGGGCATAGCTTTACGGTTTGGGGAAAAGTCAAGAAACGTAAATGACGGATTTCTGATCATTGTCTACCACCTGGTTAGATGCATCCCTTTGTGCACTGGACATTTCTATATTAATGTCGATTAAGGCTAGCTATTGTGTGGTTTACCCAACCAGTTCAAGGATAGTTCATGACCTGGAGTTGCTTCTTGATTTGGCAACTGTTTCTCGGTTCGTATCTACTTCATTATATACACAGTTTTGTGAAACGCTATTTAAGTCTCCAATGTTAATTCAGGTATCCTGGATGACCTCTGTAGAATCTAGGACATGGTTTCCAATAGTTTGGCAACTGAAGTTGTAACTTCTGACCTGTATGTGTCTTCATTTCAGTTCATTTTGATCTTCAGAGGATCGATACTGCATTTCATTACATACAACTGGATTGTGAACCTGGACCAGGCACAACAACAGCGACGACAAACGTTTGACCCATTAGTAGTAAAAGTAATTGGTGAAAAGTAATCCATGATTAATTACGAAATCAAAAAGCACTGAGAGAGCACAGAACCGAGTAACAAGAAACAATGCATATTCATGAGAAATTTCAATGATAAAACTAAAATGAGGAAAACGCATTGTTGTGGTTTCTTTTGCATGAAATAGTTCTACATTAAAGTACTTATTCTGAATAAAGATTCTTTTTAATAAGAAAAGTGAACTGCAATTCCATGACCTAGTTAAGTGGATCTCCATGCCGCATTTGTTTGTCAGTTACCCCATTGTAGTGTCCCCCCGTGAGTAAAGCTACTTCTTAAATGTCCATCCCAATGTAGCAGTGTCAACAGTTTTGCCTTTTCTTTCTTCTATCACTACAGCCAAGTTGCAGGTTTTATGGAATTCGTTCCCAATAAATTTTCCTGGAGTAACCATGATGGTATTTGGATGCAGAGCGTATTTCTTTGCTTGCATGTTTGGCTTTTCAAGTAAAGTGGGCACCCTGTCACTTTTTAGGTCTTGCAAACAAACATAGTCCTAAGCATTCCAAGAACCACGTACCTACACCAACGTATTAGCCCTATTCGCTCACTAAAGTTGCCCCCTGTTTAAATAGGGAGGAGTGAATGAAGGTACCTCCCCTCGTTAACGTTCAGCAAACTTGTGCTATAGCCCTGTGGGAAAGTCTGATACTCACCAACAGGCGTAGGCAGAAATCGATGTCAAGATTCTTAATAAATCACCGATTGGGGTGGCCAAAGGACAAATTGGTTTAAAAACAGGCATTGAAGGCAAAAGTCAAGCTAAATTGACCGCGTAGGGTATTGACACAAATCCAAGAGATTCGACGTGCCAGAAAAAAGGTGTCTAGTGAGGACGAGAGAATCTTTGGCCTTGGCAAGCAACCATCCTAAAGCTTTTGTCAATAAAACCACCTGAAGTACTTTTACCTCATCACCACTTGTCGCTTTATGGGGCCAATGTGTGATAGACAGTGTGTGCTTTTACTCCTTTTAATATTATCCAGCTAAATCTCTATAGTAAGGAGGTTTGTGTATCTTCTTCTTCTTCTTCCATTTGCTGGCTTCCTTGTCATCAGAGGTCAGCAGCACGTAGTTGTTGGCGCCAACGAGCTCTGTCCATTGCATCTCCTTCCGTTAGTCCTCTGCTCTCTATGTTCCGCTTCAGGATGGCCCTCCACCTCAGCCTCTGCCTTCCGACCGATCGCCTCCCTCTAACTGGTTCTCGCCGTACCCTCTGGACTGCACAACTTTCATCTCTTCTTGCTCCCNGACAGTGTGTGCTTTTACTCCTTTTAATATTATCCAGCTAAATCTCTATAGTAAGGAGGTTTGTGTATCTTCTTCTTCTTCTTCCATTTGCTGGCTTCCTTGTCATCAGAGGTCAGCAGCACGTAGTTGTTGGCGCCAACGAGCTCTGTCCATTGCATCTCCTTCCGTTAGTCCTCTGCTCTCTATGTTCCGCTTCAGGATGGCCCTCCACCTCAGCCTCTGCCTTCCGACCGATCGCCTCCCTCTAACTGGTTCTCGCCGTACCCTCTGGACTGCACAACTTTCATCTCTTCTTGCTACATGCCCAAACCACTTCAACCTTGCTTCCTTCAACTTGATGCTAATGCATGTTATTCCTGCCACTTTTTTATTCCTCGTTTGTGTATCTCTCCCGCAACGACACTCCAAGAATCCACCTCAGCATCCTGTGTATCTATTTCTCCTCAAAAGCTTGGAAGTCAAGATTCCTTAAAGATTTACACTAGAGTTTTAAATTATGGCAAGTCGGTTATTGTTCCACTCTTCCATGGTTTTCAATTTTCTCCTTCCTCTAGGCAAAAGGTTGATGTCTTTGCAAAATTGTTTCCGGACAATTCTTCTTTAAGTGACACTGGGTTTTTCTCTGCAGCAGTTTCCTCCACAAACAGATAAGATTTTGAACTCTGCCATTTTAAATTTAAGGTTGACTGTTTGACTGGTTGACTGCAAATGGTATAGACGATTTGCTTAAGCTAACGCTTTTAGTATAGATTCAAATCCGGTAGTTTTCATGAAAGTGTGGGCTTCCAAGCTATGGCCATTGGTGTCCAAACGTTTCAATCATCTACCATACCTATCAGAGTCTTGTTTCCAGTCTTCCTAGAAAGTTTCAATGTCGTGACTGTCTTCAAGAATATAAAAAATCTATATGATCCTCGCAAATATAGATCTATCTTTTTTCTGTCATTAGACTTATCAACAATGAACTGGTGCAGTTCTTGCAGAAATTAGATCTTTCTGTTGATATTCAGTGCTGATTTAGAAAATCTCTCTTCAAAGGTGGCGAAACGTATCGATAGGTTTATGGATAAAGTTGATGAAGGAAAATTTATAGCTCTGAGTAGTTCCAAGGAATTTGATAAAGTGTGATATGCTGGTTTGCTTTATGAGCTTTCTGATTATGAGGTTTCTGGTAGTATCTTTGGAATCCTTCAATCCTTCCTCTCAAGTTGTAAAATAGTTGTCACACTGGATAAAATTATATCTTATAAGTATTACTTTAATTTTGGCGTTCCTCGGGTTTGTATTCTTCGATTAAAACTTTTTATCCTTCACGGTAATGATAGTCCTAGTTATTTGCTTCAGTTCATCAACATCTATGCTAATAACAGTATCTTGTACCCTGACACTGGCCATAAGGCAAATCATCAGAAACACGTCAAAATTAAAGAAGCTTTGGAGTCTGAGATTCAGACTGTCAGAAAATGGAGAAGGAAGTACAGTGGAACCCCGGTTGGCAATCACATCCCTGAAACGACCAGCCCACCAACACAAACACTTTTTCAAAGTCCCGATTTTTTCCCTTATTAAACTTTGTATAATGTCTTCACTAACGCCACCACACTGGTTCCCAGACCGCGACCAGCAAATAACTGGTCCCAAGCTCATATTCCAACCCCTTAACATGACCACGTCAGGGCAATTAGCGGCTTGGGTGACCGCGCTATCTAATTAGGCCTATAACTAACGGCAGTAAATGGTGATCTGCAGTTGAAACCAATAAAAAGGTATTCTTCCTCAAGTCAGTTGATGACCTTCAGAGGAAAAAGTTTTGAAGCACAATTTTAATAGGTACCCTGGCCTAATCCATATTTTCAAATTGTTCCGACTCTGTGATCGCCATTTTAAAATGCTGTTGCTACAAGCGATCAACTAGCTCTCGCGTGCGGGACACGCTGATCAATTTAAATCTCCGAATAGGTCTCAATTCACTTTGATAATTAAGGCTTCCATAAAAACTAAGAATTCTCTTGCAACCGGCATTTTTTTAATCACTCATACTCACATTCCTTTCATCAACCTGTCGATTAGCCGACTCCTGAATTAATAACAACCGCTAATCATGAGCGGCACTTCAATCAACTGTGTCCATTGTTCGTGATTTTTACTCTCATTGTGCCTCCAATGTCGCAGTGCAGTCAATGGGCCTTTGATCCAAGAAAGAGCAAGAGAATTCGTCAGTTCCACGCGTAAGGTAGAGTTCAAGGCTTCGAATGGTTCGCTCGATCGTTTCAAAAGTCGCCACAAGATCAACATGGCCGTGATTTTGGAAGAGAGCGGTTCAGTAAACAAAGAGAAGGTAACGGAATGGAAGGAAAAGCTGCCAGGAATCATGAGAAGAAAAGAACCGCAAGACGTTTTCCATACGGACGAGAGGGGCTTATTCTATCGTGCCCTGCCAGACAGAACATTACGTGTACTCGGCTAAGAGTGCAAGGGAGAAAAACGGTCGGGAGAACGCATGACGGTCTCGTTTTGCTTCAATATGGTCGTAGAGTTTGAACAGACTTTAGTGATCGGCAAATGCCAAAAGCCGAGGTGCTTCAAAAAATGTTATGTTTCTTCAAATAAAGAGAGTATAATGGAGAATATTGTTTTATTTTTTATTTCAAAGTCAGTCCAATGAACAGTTTGCAGAGAAATTGCTACCAAAACAAATGCACCAGTAATTTCCATTAAAATGATCCTTGGTTCGGACTTCTATCACATGCTGCCCTCATCCAGAAGTGAGATTTGGATCGGTTATCAAGAGACACATCCGGCAATGGATTACGGCAAACGTGAAATGAGTACATGTCAAACTTTATCGATGATGACATCATCAACTATGGATCATATCTGTAGATGTTCGGGCGGGATAACTGCTAATGGTCTCTGATGCTCTGGACGTCTTCTTCCTCCCTCTGAAAGTTGAACTAAAATGAGAATTAACGTTTCAAATTGCATTTTTTACTACGATACCAGTTTTATTGCAACACATGAAAGACCTATCCCAACCCCTCAGTCAAGCTTGGTGGATGTTTACTGAACCGTGCACGACGATCTCGTTCCCGTTCGGTTTTCACGGAGGTCGGGTCGGCGCGACCTCGCTAACACAACCACCTAGGGCTGCTCCCGTCGATGGTCGGGTTACCGGGGTTCCCCTGTAATTAGTTTCTTCTAATGTGCGAAAAACACAACCTTTTTTGTTCAATAGGAGAAGTACGTCTGATCTCCCTTTAATTTTATCCAATATCATTCTGATATTAATCCTGGTGAGGTTGGTTCTTTTCTTGAGAAATGTTCATCAGAGAAGATGCTTCGTTTCTCATTTTCTCTGGGTCTTTTTTGTGGTTACTATATTCAATTTGTTAACCGGTATGGTTCTAAAAATGTTGGCTCTTGTATCATGCTAGAAATTACATTACATCTGAGATTATCTTGCACCTCTGTAAATCTACCATCCTCCCTTTAATGGAGTACTGGTGGTCCGTCATCTTCTCGTGGTGTTCTCGATCGTATCCAGAGACATGTAATTTGTTAGATCAAAGTCTTGCTGTTACTCCTCAGCTTTTGTCTCATCGACGGAATGTGACTTGTCTTAGTCTTTTCCATGGGTATTATCATGGAAAGTGTTCTGATGAGCTTCTCCCGTTAGTTCCACCTCAGCTTGTTGTATCTTACATGTTTCGTTTCTCTCACAGTCTTCTTTCGCAGTTATTGTCTTTTTCTTTAATAAACCTTTCAAGGAATGTAGGGTTTTTTCCTCAGACAAATATAGTGTAGAATCATTTACCTTCTGGGTGCTTTTCTCCATCATATGACTTGAATAGTTTTAGATCCAGAGTTAAGTCTTATCTCTTGTCTTAATCTTTCTGTCTTTTCTTTCAGTTTTCGGCACAAAAATGAGACTCGACAAAGAAAGAAGACTCATTGAAAATAAACAGAAATCAAATCAAAATCTGTCAGTGTTACCAGAAGCAACAAATATTTAGGTGTAGCAGGATGAATCCTTCATATTGAACGAGCATTTAAAAAAATATGTAAAAAAGGTATCTTCGAGACTGAGACTATTAAAAAGAATGAGAACATTTTAACAAAAATTGCAGCATTTAGGATTTATCAAAACTTTATTGTCCCATTTCTATCGTGTTTTTCTAACTTTAACCACGCAAAAAGCAGTAACGAAGCAAGATCAAAATTAGAATAACGTGCTCATAATATTAGTGGTATCAGGAGTAATGTCCAGTCAATAAAAAATATTGCAAAGAAAAAAAAATTATGCGCAGATGTTTAAATAAAAGAGTATCCCTTTTTTTTGGATTACTTTATTAAGTTTCATATCTTTGTTACACTAGAAGTAATAAAAACTGTTATTATTACGAAATGTGAAAGCTGAATCAACAGAAAGATCGTTTTTTAAAAAAGACGCAAAGAAATACAACATTCTACTAAACCAAGTTAGAGGTGAAGAAAATTTGCAATCATTTTTTTAAAAGTTTTTTTACCGAATTTTATTCAGTAAAACAACAGATTAATCAAAGTAGCCCTGGAACCTTTACCCCCAAATCATATTGTAGCTACCCATTACACCCTTTATTGCATTTCTACTCCAGGCATTGGTGGTAGTGTTGTTGGTTGATGATAACCCTTCATAATGATGACTTATGAAAATATTCACTATTTAAACTCGAAGTACTTTATCCAGCTGGCAACGCAGAAAAAGTGTTGACATAAAGACGTCTCCTATGATTTTTATGAAAATCTCAAATAAGCATAACAGTCATATTTATACAAAAGCAAATGAATAACTTTGGCGTCCTTTAAATCCTACAATTTGTCTTGTTTATCCAAATCACTACAGTGAAAAGCACCCCAACATAAAAAACAACAATTAAGTTTTCAATAATCTCTTCCTCGCCTCCCTTGTCATCTGGGGAGATCAAAGCAAACTATTGTTTATACTTCATAAATTCTGATGGACGCAGCATCTGATCAGCAATGCTTACAGCCACATAAGATTAAGTTTATCGCTTTACGTCCCTAAAATGTCTCTACGTTAATTTGTTGTTTGTCTAAATCCTAACCTTCATTCATAATACTTTCAAAATTTTGCAAAAACAAAAATCAAAACTCTATAAAGATCAAACATATTAATATATGCAATAATTGATAACCAGCTGGGTTTTGTTTTTACTTTTATTTGTAAACTATCGTCAGGGGTATGAAAAACAAGCAAGCTAAATCAAAACCTGCAAAACACTATTTTTAAATTGCTTAGGTGGCAATTCATAACATTTACATGGTAAACGTATATTTTTTGTTAGATTATATGCTAACTCACTACACACTAGGTTGGGCCTACAAATTATTAATATACTATCTATTAGTATATTAGTATATTAGTATATTAGTACATTAGTACATTAGTACATTAGTATATTAGTATATTAGTATATTAGTATATTAGTATATTAGTATATTAGTATATTAGTATATTAGTATATTAGTATATTAGTATATTAGTATATTAGTATATTAGTATATTAGTATATTAGTATATTAGTATATTAGTATATTAGTATATTAGTATATTAGTATATTAGTATATTAGTATATTAGTATATTAGTATATTAGTGTAGAAGAGTTGTTAAGTATACCATCCCACTTACCTCAAATTGGTAAATAATTTGGGTTATAATTCCTGGTAAATACATAAGAACATAGTCAGATTTCATTTTGCATTGTTCTTGCCAGTTCAAAGTTTACTTGTTTGTCCTAATAATTAAGTCAATTTCGTGTGTTCTCCTAAATCACAAAACTATTGTGAGTTGTTTCACTTCTGTCATTGTACCATCTCATCTATAGTGATTTACCTATTACCATACGGTCGTTAGTGTAAAAAGGAAATACCCAAATCTTGATGAACTTTTCCATTTCTATTACGTTGTCCTCTCCATACGTTTAAGTTCTCTTTGTATTAGTTAATTCACTGAAATAAAGACTAAGTAATTCTTAATTTCTTTTGAACACTCTTTTAATAGGTCACATCAAATGCAAAGAGAGTTCAACGGACAAAAATATAAAAACTAGACAGGTTTTCAAGGAAATCGACTAGCGATATTTGATCAGTCACCGAAATTGGTTTGAGTTGATCTATTTTGGGGAAAATTTCTTGCTGATTTGTTGCGAAAAGATGATCGTTGCTTTAAAAATTTCCAGTTTTTCATTTTCCTTATAAAATTATATTTTAATGCAGAGAAAGAACACTAAGATACATATTTCGTACTCAAGCAAACTGATGAAATTGAATTATGAAAAAGTTTGTTTTAAATAACTCTTGTTATAAATAACTCTTTTGTATAGATCGAGGTTTACAGTTATTGCCTAATACTTGAGACGGTCGAATAAGACAGGCAAATACTCTCTCTCTCTTTGTCTCTGTCTTTCTGTCCCTCTAACTGTCTCTGTGTGTCTCTCTGTTCGTGTGTGTGTGTGTGTGTCTCTCTCTCTCTCTCTCTCTCTCTCTCTCTC
>RDPX01000298.1:158187-192986 GCA_003991215.1 Morbakka virulenta | reverse complement strand
AAACTTCAAGCATATATTTTTCCATGTTATCACTTAATACAATTGTATGCCGTGTATACATTACATCATTACCCTAAGAAATACCACTCACTATCAAGGCATGGTATCAAGGACGCACAGAGTAACGTAGTCACCAATAAAGGAGGGGAGGCTGATCCCATGTCTTACTACGTTGACAGAATATGTAATATGTGGTTCGAATTACCACACATATAATCTTCTTTATGATATATGAGATTCGCTTTTATCGTTACTTATTTCCGCTAACATCTTCGCTACCGAATGTGTACTCTTTCCGATTGCTCCTATCGCGCCGATGCTTAAATTGACAAATATAACTTTTTGATAATTTTTGCCTAGAAATCTTAACAGAAATTCATATTTTTCTGATTTATTGACGTTTTTGATATCACGCACCTGTTTCATTTTAGATGCTACAGGAGACGCTTAAAGCATCACGAAGATGACAAATCAGGCATTGTGTTAGAATAAATTAATTTGTTGCTATTTTAGCTCTTAATTTGCGTCTTTCTCTTTATTTCTTTAAAAGCAACGCTTTGAAATCGTTTTAATTTTTGCTGAATATATTTTTTGCTTTGAAACCGAACAGATGTATACTACCAGCTAGGAAGCTTTTGACGTAAAAATATGTTTAAAGAAAACTGTTGTGGCAATATGGTTTTTCTTTGCAATATTTCCTGTATTTTGGTGCTCCTTTTAATAACATCTTGTATTCGTCTCTTTTGGCTAAAAATACAATTACCTGACCTAGTGTCTATTCTTGTTTAAAGAGAAATGTCTTTATTGTTTGATAAAAATAGTGGAAACGTAATTATTAGTTTTAATTAAAGAATCTGTTATCAAAATTTTTAATGCATGGTTTTCAACCTAGGTCATTTCAGATGTTTTACAACATTTAAAAAGGTTGATATTTGCAGACTTTGTTAGAATGAAGTAAAAAATCTCACAAAAATTTCATCACTTCATAAGTAAAGCCTTCAAAATGTTCTATCTAAATAATCTTTTTTGCCTTATTATAATAAAGGTTTGTCAGAAATGGGTGTTTTATAAAGAATATTTGAAATGAGTATATATGTGTATCCCATGTTACCAGCTAGAACTTTGCGCAACTTCATTAAAGCGGTTGTAAATTAGCTAGAATTTTCAAGCTTGCTGTTAAATGTTATGATTTAATTTTTTTAAGCTTACACTGTCTTATCACTGCTCATTTAGTCTTGTGATAATCACTGCTAGATTTAATTACAGATATCAATTTTGTTCTTTCTTTTTTACCGAAAACTCGGCTGTATTTTACAAAGCACTGTAAATAAGTGCTTGATTTAAAATAACAACTCTTTACTAATGAATAAATTTCTCTTGTAAGGAGTTTTTAGATAGTACAGTTTAAATTTCTTTACTAACTACATTTTCCAATGCAAAAAAGTATTTGTCTATTTTGTTTCTTCTCAGAGCATCGACTTAAGAACATCTTGATCCCCACTCTGATGCCATGGTAAAGCCATTAAGCCAGATCTACGTATCTTGGCAAAGTTAACCTTGTTAAGTTCATAAGTTAATATTTCAGCCTAAAGATAAAAGGTATTATTCAATGAAATAGAGTCTGCAACAGCCAAAAGATGAGGCTTCATCGATCGACCCTCTTAAATGTTGGTAACACTTGTTTTATTTAAAAGTAATCATATTGTACATAACATATCCTTCTTCTATAATGAATTACACCTTGAAAGCCATGGACAGCACCATTCAACGTGATTTTCAAAATATTCAACAGAGTCAATGCAACAAGGACCATTTGTTTTTTATTTGCTGTCTGAGACATTTTGAAAGTAAATGCTACGATCTATCATTTTGGTTTGATATTTCTTCAACTGTTTTCTGATTTTTGATTAGATCTAATAAATTATTTTATCAAAGTCCGGCTAATTCAGAGACCATTTTGAAATACCCATTTTCTTCTTGTCGTTGTCGTAACTCAAACAAAGTTCACTAAAAGCTCTGCAAATCTTCTTATTTTGTCGCATAAAAAGCCCTGATTTCCATCATTGTATTTTCGCCGATTTGTAAGGTGATTTTTTTCGATATCCAAATTTAATCATACAGGATTGTTATTAAGAGAAGTACACCTGGTAGTCAACTATGAGTCCTCTTGTAACACAGTTGATTATACATCTCATGATAGCTGAAAACATCAATTATTCACCCACGAAATGAGGCTTGGCACATTTTACAACTAGCTTTGTTATGCTATATGATACTAAAAGGCATCCACATTTTTGGTTTCCACCTTTAAAAAGCCATCGGAAATTATCTGTGCCTGATTAAATTTCATTTCCAATTTTTGAAAATAAACCACCTTGTTTATCACTTTTTTTCTGTTCCAAATGCTNTATTAAGAGAAGTACACCTGGTAGTCAACAATGAGTCCTCTTGTAACACAGTTGATTATACATCTCATGATAGCTGAAAACATCAATTATTCACCCACGGAATGAGGCTTGGCACATTTTACAACTAGCTTTGTTATGCTACATGATACTAAAAGGCATCCACATTTTTGGTTTCCACCTTTAAAAAGCCATCGGAAATTATCCGTCCCTGATTAAATTTCTTTTCTAATTTTTGAAAATAAACCACCTTGTTTATCACTTTGTTTCTATTCCAAATGCTAAATAAGAGGGGAAAAAACCTGTGGCCTCGTTGGTAATACAGTGGTAACACAGTGGAGAATTCTTATTATAGGAAACGTTTATAAAATCATATCGTAAATACTTAATGTTATACTGCCTGCGCATTTTTTTTCAATCGATGAGGTTACCTTTACATGTCCAAATGAATACCAGAATGGAATCACAGAGATACCTTTTAAGTGACGCAAGAAGAGCGTAAGCTGCTCTGACAATTGAGAAAATTTGATGGCGAATTAGCCTTGTTTATTTCACTATTTTAGAAAATCTTTGAAAAGCTGCTTCTCTCCTTTCCAGTAGTAACAAGACATGATACAAATGTTTTTCACTAAGAAAACTTAGATTAGAATCAGGAACAAACTAGCATATGGCTAATTATCAAAGCTGTCGTTTTCTGGGATTAGGAGTTGGTTTTTTTGGGCTATCAAAGCTGATAATAACTATAATCATAATTATGGATCGATATTGACAGACCGTTTTGAGGAGGTTTTGATTAAAACGTCTGGTAGCAACTAAACCTAATTTCTGAAAATGATAATTTTGACAATCGTTGCTATGCCAGTTTTTTTACACTCACCCAGTTTGTCTTCCAGGTAACTTACTATTCTAGACTTAAGCTGGTAATTTGGATTCCGGTAATAAAATCGGAGTTGAAACTTTTTCCCATTCACACAGAAGACTTCTCACAATTGCGCAGTAACCAAATGAAATGCAAGCTACCATAGTTGTAGGATAAAAATCCTGACTTGTTTTCAGATCCCCCATCTTCACACACTAATTTTCTTCATAGGAACTTTAAGTTACTCTGATATTCCGATTGTAAACTTTCTACGAAGTCCTTTGGCGCCTCTTGGCGCTCTCTTTGTCGACAACACCTACCGAAGAAAGCAGATACATTCTAGGGCACCCTTATCTATGTTGAAAAATAATGCTCTGGTGGTTAGGATTTCTTGTTTCAACTACCATATTCCCTTGAATAAGTGCCCAGACCCTTATTTAAAAATCTGACTTTCAGCAGAAACGCTTATTCAAGAGAAACATTTAGTCCAGGGTGCGCTTATTTGCGAAATCTAATAATGGATCGAAACTTAGTCTGAATAAAAAGTAACAACTATAATGCACCAGTTCTATTCGATATATACCAGTTCGTCCTTCTCGGTATCCATTCTGATCAGATTGATTTGCTGTGCTGTTTCTTCAGTATCTGATTCTCCAAATAGATTTGCGTTCAAGGTGCTATCTTTTAACACATGCAATTGTCATTAAAGCTTTTCATTACGAGCTGCACAGGATTGATCCTTTCTTAAAGCAGTGGATTCAAGAATCCTTTGACCGATCGATGTTTAGATTAACCGCACAGGATTCTAATGACTTTTCGATGATATCTTCTCGGTGACGCCTTCAAATTCCTTTGCTCAGTACATCCTTGTACACCATTGGCTAACTATTTATTATACAATTTAGTTACCAGTTCGCTTACGTTTTACTCCGCGATCTTTGGATTGTAAATAGTAATCCGTGAGTAAACACATCATCAATGTCTGATGTCTAAAGAAGACGAAAACTTGACGCGTGTTCTGTTACGTGTTAATTAGATTTACCCCATACAGATAGACGGTGTGTGAACGAAAACGGTTCCAACGCGGCTTTTTCCCAATTAAGCGAGTACTTTTTATTCATCTATGTATTTGGCGAAGACCTCACTACTCATTTTGTTTTTAATTGTTACTCCAATCATTTTGTCTCTCTCTCTCTCTCTTAGCACCAGTTAAGGCGATGAACGGCCTCAACATTTCCGTATTTGTTAGAGGATTTAAACAAAGACGTATACGAATTTTTTCATGACCAGTACTTCTAAGAACAACCTCTTTCCTTCCTGTTTTCTCGATAGTGATGTCAGTAGCAACATCTGCCCATACCACAGTTTCATCCATACCAATTCTATTGGCTGGTTTGTAGGAAATTTTTTGAAACACTCGTACTTGAATAACATATGAAATAATTATCTTATCAATTACATGCTCAGTGTCTTTTTGAATTGTAATAATTTTTCCTGTCAGAGATAATCCAAAAAGCTTCATAAAGTTCCTAAGCCACCCTCTACTAATCATAAACACATTTATTACCTAAGTAAACTACTCCAAATCTGTAAATACCAACAAATGTTTTGTAAAATCACTACAAACAGCTGCTCATTTGACAGGGCAAATACCACTTTAATATTATCTCAATCAATTTAAAATCTTTTTTTTCTGCAAGGGGATTGTTATGTTCGTATTTATTTGTAATACCAGAGACAAAAGTTAGTATTCTGTTAATTGGTTTAAATATTTTCTTCACCAAAGAGCACGATGGTTGTCCATGCAAGACCTCACTTACGTCTTTTAAAGGATGTCCTCAAAAAAAGTACAACTACGTTTAATTACAGTTCTTTGTGTACTAATACCAAAAAGAAATGCCTTTTCTAAAAATTTTTAGTAACATTAACGAGATGTTATATTTACAGATATTTCCCATCCTGACAGCTGTATTAAATGCATTCCAATTACATTGTCGAATCAAATATTCATGGTTTTTAAGAATATAATAATTTAGGATCAAAGACTATTTGGTGGTACCTTACAACGTGCCCCTACGAGTATCTCCGCCAACCCAACCCACCCCCAACTCTCATCAAATTACATATATTGAAAACAATAAACGTGAGTTAAATGGTGTTGAGATAACCAAAACAACAACAAAACGGAAACGGGCATTAGCATTCACACATTCATAAAAATATAAAGAAAAAAATTATGAGTTACATAAAAACAAAAATGGATCTTCCTATTAATCCATAACAAACTGAGCAATACTTCATGCAAATCTTGAAAATTCTGAACTTTATGGACTCAGAGGAAGCCATATATGTAAGAGTTTTATCATGTCATGAGTCGTATGCTTTTTCAGAGCTACGTTTCGAGAGATACTTCTCCTACCGTCAGCCTGACGATCTTACATCTATGACTTCATGAGAATATCAGACACCAGGCATATAAAGAATTCTTTATGAATGAAAATTTTCATTTGTCTCAATTTCAGGCTCATACCACAGTGAAAGGAGACTTATGTGATGTAAACACGTAAAGTAACATATCTATAATCTATAATAATAGTAATGATAATTATAACAACAACTGATTTTGAAACATTTAAAGAAAGAATTTAAAATTTAATTTTTTACTAAAATGTTTAGCTTCAATAAAAATTACGTAACCATATGCAGCGTTTACACCCCTGTATAAAAATTTCAACGTCTACTGACTGTATATTAGAATCACAAGGAGAGAAATATCTTCTTCGTCGTCAGCCTTCATCCAACCTCTGCTGGGTGGGCCACTCGAAACCCCTCTTTCGTGCTGCTCTATCCTCCCACTCGCCTTGCCACGCTACTTCCTGCATGTCTCGCTTGACCATATCTTGCAATCTGAACTGCTGTTTTCCTCTACTTCTCCTACCCGTTACCCATTCGGACCATACTGCTTTCAGTACCTCCTTTGGGCCTCTTCACATCACATGATTGTGCCACCTTAGTCGTGCTTTTCTTGCTCTCTCAGTTATCTTTGTTACCTTCATGAATCTTCTTATACCGTCATTTGTTCTGTGTTTATTCATACCGCGTCCAACTAACCACCGTAACGTCTTCATCTTTACACTTTCCAATAACCTTTCATCTTCTCTCTTCAGGGGCAGGCAACACCACTAGGCCATACAGCAGCACTGGCTGTATTACGCTTCTGTATATTTTGGTACTACACATACTATTCCGCTCACCTCCCTCTACCTTGACCATGTCCGATTCACCCTCGCTTTCACTTTTTCGTGACAACCTTCTCGTTGTTCTATTGCTGACCTTTGATGACAGAACTTCTCAACTTGCTTTGATACTTTCCCATTTGTATACCTAAGTCTACTTGGTACCCTTGTACTACCCTAGCATTTTTAGCCACTACTGTGTCCCGAATATCCCTTTTTACAAGGTCTCTTGACTTGGCTATTTTGTTGATCCTCTACTCTGATCCTTTTATTATAATTTCTTATACCACTGATCAGACTCTCTTGCTTTGGTCTTTGCTACCATCTTTTTTCCCTCTCTCTTCAGTGTCTTGTACACTGTATGAGCATCCTGGGTGCTGTTCTTTTGTCGAGTTCTAAATGCGTCCTTCTTTTTCTTTATTGCCTCTTGCACTTCTGCAGACCACCACCACTCGTCATGATCGCTTGGCCTCTTCCCTTTTCTCCTTCCACATGAGTTTATTGTCTCTTTGACGATGATGTTCTTCAGTTGATTCAATGCATTATCTACTGACCCTTCGGGCGAGAGTATTTCCTTCCTGTTCATTGCCCCATTCTTATACCTTGCTGCCACATCTCCTTCCTTAAGGTTCCAAACTCTAATCTTTCCTTCGTTTCAGCTTTTTTCTCTTCCTTTTCACTCTCAAGTCTACTACCAGCAGCCTGTACTGAGTCACAACCTTTTTCGCCAGGGATTACTTTACATTTTAGAACATTTGTTCTGTTCCTTCTTCTTACATCAGTGGAATCAGTCTGGCTCTTGTTGTTACCACTTTTGAAACTCATTAGCTGTTCCTCTCTCTTTATAAACATTGTATTGAGAAGAGCTGGATCAAACTACCCCTGCCAGTCTCGACAGCCTCTGATTTTCGGTGTTGCGTATTCCATGTTCTTTTCCTCCATGACATCTCGCAAGGAAAATGTGTTCTTCCCCTGCATCACAATTCGTATCAGCCCTTAAGATGATTCTTTCGTCATCCGGTACTCCTCTGAGCAAAGACTCTAGTTCCTCATAGAACCTTACCTTCTCTTTAATTCTGCACCCTGACTGAGGTGCATAGGCTGTGACTATGTTGACAATTCCCTTTCCAGTTGCCAGCTTTATCGTCATGCATCTTCCACTGCCCCCTTTTTCAATTTCTCCAAATTTACATTCTTTTGAGCATTACAGGTTATGCTCACACTATTTTTTCTCGTCTCTGTTCCACAATGTATTATCCTAAATCCTTCTTCTATCTCTCTGGCTCTCTTCCCCTTTCATTTGATTTCCTGTACACAGAACACATCAATCCTTCTTCGTCTCATCACATCCACGATCACCCTGCTTCTTCCAGTCGTCCAACATTCCTGTTACCAGTCCTAATCTGCATTTTTGACTGTAGTTTTAGACGCTACCGGACTCTTTTCAGTACCTCTTGCACATTGCTCACAGTATCCGAGGGCTGATCCTGCGCTTATGGGTGATACCCTAGCATTCTCTGAATCGAAAGCGGCGTCAAAATTGATTTTTTAGTTTTAACTTATAACAATAATTTAACTTAGCTGGCAGGGACTGATGGCAGCACTATTTTAAGCTGTGCACCTAGCTTTTGGTTGCTGAACCTACTCACAAGGCAGTGAGGGATTTTTAACCCATTTCTAGGTCAACTTTGGTGAAAGCCGGAATCTGTCCACACGCCGATGGTGTGTACTGAGCTCTCCGTTAGCTGCACACTGCGCCTAAAAGGGAGCTCATCCTTCGGGATTTTATTCAGAGGTTTCTTTCTCTTCGATGGACTGCCAACCAAAGCTAATGCGCTCCACCTACCCAGGGGCAACAGGTACTGCACCTTGCCCAAAGTAGACCTGGAGATAGTTGTGGCAAAGGGTAACCTTATTTGCCCACGTTAAAACTCCAAAACCGGATGCATTTTAAGGTCATACCCAAGACTAACATTTACAACCTTGTATGAAAAGTTGCACGTCTACCGGCTGCAACTTAGACACTCAAGGGTAGAAAAATACATATGCAAACAAATGTACATAGGCAAACACTATTTCCTCTATTTCCACAAATAGAGGAAATAATCAACGTTTTAAACTAAAATAGTATGGTAGGATGTTTTGATTGAATTTTAAAAAAAAGGGTTATAAAACAGTGTAAAGAAAAGCTTGAGAATAAACTGAAAACAATTCGTAACAATAATTATTTGTTAAAAGGTTATAGGACCTGAAAACCAAACAAAAATGAAAATAGAAAACTAGGTTTACTACGTGTATCCATATCTCTCTCATTTTTTTTCTTGTTTTTACATGTGTTATTTTATTGATCTTTTTGTCTTAAGTTTCAACTCTCAATGTTCGTTGGATGATTGTCTGAAATGGCAGACTGGTATTAGCTGAATTTCTTCAGCAATGATCGTTAAGTTTACTTTTTAAGTTGATAAATTAGTGGGAAATTGAAATTTCAAGTTGTTTAAGTACGAAAGTAATTCATGGAACCATGTGCAATAGTTGCACACAGGTATTTATACATAAGAGTAAAAGGCAGCGTTCTGTATCAAAGGCTGAAGTGGCATGACATGAGGCAGCTAAGTACGACAGAATCAGATGGCAAAAACACCCCAGAGTTTGTTGAAAATTGGAATCCAACATTATCCTTTTTTTAACAGCAAACTATAGCCTTTCAGGCAAATTTTAATCCTATCAAAGTTGACCTCAGATATTGATCTATTTGTTGTCATTACAGACGATTTATCTCTGAAGGTTAGAAACAGGGCTCTATTGTGAGCTGAAAGAAAGTACGAAGCCCCTTACCAAAGTTATTTTTAGGTATTTTCTCTTTAAAGGCTTGGACGTTTAAAATTATTCCTAGCTGCTGCAAAATTTAAATTACGTATTATTGTGTGCAACTCTCACAAATATATTCCCATTGTAGGTTGCTTCATGCCTTGATGTTGTCTCTCCATCTATGGACAGATCTTCGTCTCTACCCTTCTCCTGGTACCAGATCCTCTGATCTTGTCGAGTTACACCAGTCCTTTGTGCAATACTTTAGAGAGAGGTACCCTTTATAAAATAGCATCTTGGCTCAATATTTCATTAAATTTGCCATCATCTATATCAGCTGCTCTACACTTCATCACCTTTTTTTCAAATTTTGAACTGCGAATAAGACATAGGATTATCACGTCATTCAGTTTTAACTGCACGCTACAAAGAGCTCACAAACCATAATGTGAATATTTAACCTATATCGTGTAATGAAATATCATTAGCTGTTGATACATTGATGAAGCAACAGTTAGCATTTTCTTAGTAAAGCTCCATCTTGACCAGCTAACTCATACGTTTCTAGGAAAAGTTCCTCTGGTATCTGATAAATTATTATTCCAAGGTCAACTGGAGAGACATGAATCTTTTAAAAGCTATAATAGTTGTTTTTTTCTTCCTTGGCAACAATTTTTCTTTCCTTTTCAATGATAAAATCATTCATTCTTTGTTTATGGTTTTGTCTGGTCCAACAGTCTCTTTGCATGTTGTTTTCTCATGTAAAGTGTACATGTGATTAATAAAACTTACCTACGAAAATCAAATACGATCTTCATATTCAGTACATGGTCTTTTCTGAGCTGCAACAAAATTTGCTGTTCTTAGTCATCTTTCTGTTCTCTTTCTTGGTTGTCAGCTTCAAAACGAATGATTTAATTTACTTTTACGATACAAAATTAGAGATACTTCTTCATGACTTTCAGGGTTGGCATGATTGTCAGGTTTTTTCCTAAGAGATTTCTGGCTTCCAGCTACAGTAAATTCTTTGCATTCATCCATTCATAGCTTAAGTGTTATTTTTTTATGCCAAAATGTCACTTCCTCCTTTGACACATCTTACAACTAAGGGCACAATTCGAGTAGTAAATACAAGGTTAGTATTTCATAAGGTAGTCGACTTAAGTTGTGCCAAACATTGAGGGTAATCGGTATTGACTTCTGATTGTTTATTAAGAGGTATACGTAAATCAGTGCGATGCTGTATTACTATCATTATTTTCCATTTTACCTCCTTTTCCGTCAAATATATTTTTCTAAAAAAGCTTGATAATAATTTTTGAATTTTACATTCTTTTGTCAATAATTATTCTTTAACATTCCCCTTCATGCAATATATCAACCCCAGATAGATTTAACAGGGTGAAAGCAATTTCTCCCCGGCGATTCTCCCAGAAATTTGCCCCCCGGAAATTTTTATCCTAGGAAATTTCCCCCCAAGAACTTTGACCCTTTGAAACTCTCCCAAATTTTTTTGCCCCAAGCTTTTTGAGCCAAGATATTTGCTTCCAACTCCATCAACCTCCAATATTATTATGTTGAGAAAAAGCCATCTTTCCCAGACAATTAAAAATAAAAAAGTAACTTCTTTCTTGTATTTGACATCTTAAAATGAGGGAAATGATTCTATGTGGAATTTCATTCTTACCATATCTCATGCCAGAATGTCATAATGGGATGAAAAAAGGCCCGAGTGTTTAATTTTCGTGAATTCAGTCAATATTTGCGATAAATCAACACAACCGTAATTTATTTAATGGAATAATTAAAGAAAACACTTTTGCATAATTTTTATATCTCTTTTACAAAAACTTACCTACAGCTGATATCTTAAGCGCTTTCTTTGAGTGTGTCTCTCTGACTGTCTGTCTGTCTGTCTGTCTCATTTTCTCTCTCTCTCTCTCTCTCTCTCTCTCTTTCTCTGTCTCTGTCCCCCTCTCTCCCTCTCTTTCTCTCTCTCTCTCTCTCTCTCTCTCTCTCTCTCTCTCTCTCTCTCTCTCTCTCTCTCTCTGTCTCTCTCTCTCTCTCTCTCTTTCTCTCTCTCTCTCTCTCTCTCTCTCTCTCTCTCTCTCTCTCTCCCTCTCTCTCTCTCTCTCTCTCTCTCTCTCTCTCTCTCTCTCTCTCTCTCTCTCTCTCTCTCTCTCTCTCTCTCTCTTTCTCCACACATTTTTATAATATCAAGCTTATTGTTAATACGAAACGCTGGTTTAGAAAATTAAAACAGGACAGACCGTCTGATGGTGGAATACGTATTTCTCGAAACGTAGCTCGGAAAAAGTTTACGACTCATGACATGATAAAGCTCTTACATCTATGGCTTCCTCTGAGTCCATAAAGTTCAGAATTTTCAAGACAAATTTTCTACTTAAAAAGACGATTGTAAAGTCTGGCACACTTATTTCTTGTTCTAGGAAACTTAGGTATGTGTCTCAGTGATTTCAAAGTTTCATAATGATTTTGTTAATTACAGTAACCATAGTTTCCTAAAAGTTTTTAAATATGGGAAATTGGAAAAAACGTATTGAAAGGAGGGAGGGCCATTCGATTTGATATGGCAGTACCTCTTTCGAGAATAATAAGGAAAAGAAAACCCCAAGCTATTCAACAGTTTTAAAATGTTGCTTAGCTGAGAGGTGACGGTTTCTTACTCGTCAGGGTACTTGAATACCAGTTTCGTAGAAAAAAGATACGTGTTTAAACAGAAAAAATGTCGGTTTTTTCCTTATAATAAAAAATCGACTGCAAAATCCTAAATAATATACAATACTCCTTGTGTATTTCAGGGTATCTCTGTTCAGAAAACCATCGACTTTGGTCAAAATTCTCTCGTTACAATTGACATACCTTCCCCTTTGAGCTGAGTTGGATGGCTAGCTTCTGCCTGAAGCATAGCTTCACGGTTGACATTTTTAATATTGTCAAAGATCTTCCAAAATTTTGGAGGATAACCGTCACAAATATTTATGAATTTGCAATTTCAGCCTTCGCTATAATTATTTGTAAGTGGCATTTCTTGACGAGTACGATGGTACTTATTCCCCATTTGTATCGGAAATCTTTGAGCAGCCCGGGGGTGCATTTCTTCTAAATCTGCCAACGTAGGTATTCTAAAAATACTGTGGCAGTGGATCTACCACACCTCCATAAATTTGTCTGATTTTATCTCTAAATCGTTGAAATACATCAATGGCTTAATCCTGTGGCACAAATGCAAGAGCGGGATTTATCTGGGTATAAAGGAAGAGTTTAGGATCTTTGCTATAGCACTGTTGCATCCCAATTGGTTGCATCTTTTTCCACATGTTCAATGAAGGACGAAAGAAACCATAATTTCTTTCTGTATTTGAACAAACTTAGATAGAATTGTTGTTGAAGAGTAATAAATTTCACGGGGGAAATTTCCGTGTCGGCATTTCCTAGTGCCATCAAGGAGAACAGAATATAGCAAATTGAAAAGACAGCTTTAGTTATTTATTTCCCAATGGATCTTAACACTCTCCAACACTTTCAATCATCATTATGCATTTTCGATGACGCGTATATTTTCAAATAACAAGAAAACAGATATTTCATTATTTTTATCAGTCTATTATTTTAGTTTTAAAGGTGTCTTTCTGCTTTAATTATTTATAATGAGACTATGTTTATTTTTTCTTCTTAAAAATGGAAAAAATCACTTGAGATAACATAAATTCACATCGAATGGATTATTTTAATGTTCGTTTTAGAAGTGCTTACGTTTCCCCAATCCTTGTGTCGCACTGCTAACTTCATTTGCCTCCAGCATTAAAACTAATGTTTTTCTATAAAAGGAAATGTTAACAGATTTCATGGGGTATCTTTTACCTCGTGTTAAGTTTGTAAACTCAGAGAATGCCACAGGTGTAAGAGTTTTATCATATCACGAGTCGTAAGCTTTTCTGAGCTACGTTTCGAGAGATACTTCTCCCATCGTCAGGCTTCTTGCTGTTTCTACTTTCAAAGCGGCCCTAAAATTACACCTGTAGTACTAATCTAAGCTCCCCAATCCTTTTTCTATTATCTATTCTTGTGATCCGGGTAATAATTATTCAATGCTTTCTATATAAATATGTATATATATATATATGAGATAGAGGAAAAGAGAAAAGGAGAAAACGAGTCTTGGTTTGTTGTGGTTTCTTATACATGAACACTTTAGTTCAGCTTCGTTCTCTCAGCTACACCCACTAGCTTCTACAATGATCAAACAACTTTGTACTCTATTTTCATTATAGAATATAACTTCTTCCATTTTAATAACTTCTCCTAGCATTGTGGCTGCAAAACAGCAAGGCTGAGTACTCTTCAGTGCCATGTGTCTATGAGTTATTTCCCATACGCACAAAGAACAGATCCCAAAGTTTATGAAACTGCTTCTAAGTACGATAAACAGTGGTAGTGGAATAAGACTTTTTGGTGTATAGAAAATAAGATAACCTGTTACAAATCTGGTGTTTCGCTACATTATCTAACTAAAAGGAAATTTAAGTAGTCTAAGGAAATGAAAGAAACTAGATAACCAAAGAAACTGAAACACATACCAAGATTGTCTTCAGAAAACCCATCTCTTAAACAGGTGCTAAAACCGGTCTGGACTTACAGTGTCACCATTTATCCTATTTACTTGATGTGTGAAAACGTAAATTGAACTCTTTATCAGCAATTTAAAGAAACTATTGTCTGGCAAATTTTTATGCACGTCAGAACCTGTTATTGCTATTGTAAATATCTGAAATGTGGGTTTCTTCTTTTTTAACTTTTCTATTTTTGGTGTAATTACTACGTAAATCAATAGCAGACTTTATCAAGACCATTTCATTATCAGCACACCGTTATCCATTCCAAATCAACTATATTTCTCCAGTTTAAGTAAAAAGTATTAGAATATATGTTGAAAAAGGTGTGAAGGAATTTGTTGCTTTTAGTGCAAAACAATGAAAGAAGAAGAAGATTGTAAGGCATTAATGATGAGGGTATCAGTATTGAGAAATTCGATCAAGGGAAATCTGTAGCTTCAAATTCTGCATCCATGCCCAGCTCATGTTGCATTACGGAAGACTTTCTTTGCAATTAAATGAAGTAGGTATAGCAACATGGCATTGTACTAACCCGCAACAAATTATTTCAGTGTATTGCTGAAAGAAAGCATGATAAGCTCTAAATAGTATTTCAAAATCTTTTCAGAAATGTATGAGAATCACCGTCGATTATTCTTTGTACAAACTTATCCTTGTCAATATATATTGATAATGACTTTGATGAAATGTTTGTTGCTGATTTTAGTGAAAACCAAAAGAAGAAAGAAATATCTTAATTCTCAGGAAAAAGAAGTTCGACCAAGGGAAATGTACATCTTAATATTTTGCAGTTAAATTTGATTGCAATTTAGATTTTTAAAGAGAAAATGGAAACTTTTTGTGCTAGGGGAAGGAATTGAGTATTGGTGTATAGAAAGTGATATATTTTAAACAACAAATAGATTACTTTCATACGTTGTCCAACCCTAATAATCTATTTCAAAACTTTGAATCCAACTGTTTAGTCTTTAAAGCGTGCAGCAAATAAAATTATTTCAGTAGACCTTGCTAAAAAACAGCTGCAACAAAATTGAGATGCAGCAATTTCATTTCATTGGATTGGAAACAAACGTGTTTTTTTAAGAATGCTGAATGTTTTCATTGTCTGAGTCCCTTTTCTTGCTAATTTATAGTGACTACTTTGTCTCCATAAAGTACTTACTGCTTCAAGTTAGACAATTCAAAGTAAAACAGACTTATAAAGATGATTAAAACAACTGCTATATAAGTCAAACCCCCATTTGTTAGTCATCAATTTATAGGATTTTTACCACGAACTAAAAAAAAAAGTTATTAAAACTGTTTACTCCTGCACTCCTGCTCGAAATTAGTCTAGTTAAAAAATGCATTTAATGAGGACTTTAGTCCATTTTTAAGAATCATCCTAACCATCATCATCATTATCATCATCGTCGTGGTCATTATAATAATAATAAGCCGTGTGGACACAAAATACCAGGTGGCAACTGCGTCGGTTAATCCAGCCCCTTGGCAGTAAGGTTAAATTGCACCCTATGTCAAATGAAAAGAAGAAACAAATCATATCACCTCGTTCCTCGCACGGATCAACAAGGGGCGCGTCCCTCAGATGGAGACCAGCCTGAGGTCGAAAAATGTGCTACTAGGTCTAATTCTTCGCAAGACAATAGTTTTCATGGCCACCAGGACAGCATTGCTCCCACCGCTGGCTCTGTAGATTCCCCCACTTAAACAAAATTCCAAGGAAAAACGAAAGAGATGGACAAGTGAGAATATAAAGAAATGATGTCTTGTTTGTACTTTGCGTTAGACAAACCGCAATCAAATGATACTGAGGTTAGTTTTCTTAAATGGATTGAACGGAACAGTGAAAGTGATCAAATAGATAATATGGATGCTAACAAACTAGCAAATGCTCGAAGATACATTATGAGGGCAAAAAAATTATGTGATGCTGAAATAAGGGAAATCAAAGAACAAGTGCAAAATGACACTAGGATGACTATTGATAATGAAGTTGTTGTAGGTCCAGTAAATAACAACAACTAAGGAGGAGAGCCAGGTGATGTTAAGGTTGTGGATGGGAATACTGGGGATGCAGAAGAGAATGCTGAAGATGTGGTGGTAAATGAAGAAGCTGGTTGGGGTGGTGCTGTGGTTAACAAAGAAGATATACCAGATACAAAGAATGCTATTATTGAGGAACTGTCTAAAATGATGCATGCTCCTATGTCTGAAAGGGATAAATAAAAGGCCATTTTTAAAATAGCAAAAACTCACTGCCAATCAACTATGTAATGAAATAGGTCCTGACCTTACTGAACTTAATCAACTAATGTATGGAACAGGGAAAGTCGTTCAAGAAAAATGTGGACTTAAAGGAAGAGGAATAATACCAGGAGAAGCAGTACAGTTGAACCTCGATTATCCGAACAAGAGAGGCGAGAAGCAAATTGTTCGGATAACTGATTATCCCTAAACAAACCACACCTTACTCGATATACATGTATATGTATTTACATTAGAACACACGTTTATGTAAATATTTATCCGGACCGGAAGATCTTGTTTGAATAATCCGAACTTTGGATAATCGGTGTTCGGATGATCGAGATTCAACTGCAAACCGAAATGGCAAATTAAGATAGAAAAGAAAATAGAAAGCTTTAGGAGAGAAATCTCTCTGTTGGAGGACTAACAAGGTGATAGAGAAATAAGTGCTGGGAAAGCACAAAATTGAACTCAAGGAACAAATACCTAGCATAAAAGAAGAATTAAAACAGAAAGTCGAAGCCTAAATATTAAGTATATTTGATAAACGTAACAAATTTACAAATTTTTCAGACAGAAAAAGGTATTTGAAACAGACGCTAAGAAATTCAACCGCAAAAATGGCAAAGAAACTATATCCGTAGAAGAAGTACCATCAGAAGATAGAATTAGAAAATTTTGAAATTTAACCTGGGGAAATGAGAAAGCTCACAGTGAGAATGCTGATTGGATAAGAAAACTAGAGGATGATAACGAGGAATTACAAGAACAGGAATAGGAAAATATAACGATTGAAGAAGTACAAGAAACAATTAGAAATTCACACAAACGGAAGTCTCCTGGAATTGAAAAATTACCGAACGTCCGAACTAATACACTTCCCAATCAAGAAGTACGTACTACGCTTCTCGTAGTACGTACTTCTTGATTTAAGTAACATGTTACTGCAACTGTTATATTTGTACACGTCCTCGTTCTTGTTCGTACTTCTTGCCTTCCAGAAACTTCAATCATATCTTTTTACTTTTTATTTTGTTGCATCATCAGTTCATGGACAAGGTTTGCTTTTGACATTTTTCGGTATTAAAAGTACATTTTGATTAAAAATGTTCAGAAAAATTTTAAAATTTTGACACAAAACACAAGGAGAGAAACTAAAACGTTAAAAAACTACTTTCAAAATTTGCTTGGTAAATGACCCAAAATCTCTTATGGTGCTCTTCAAAAAATTTGTTACTGAACCTCTAAACATCAGGGTAAGGAATTTCAAAATCGGTCAAATGACATTTGTTTTAAACAAACTAAAGAACAGAAAAGCTTCTGGGTTGAATAATATTCCTGCAGACGTCTGGAAGACAAGCAAGTTCAATGATACACTGTTAAAATTGTGCAATGCAGAATATTTGTTTGTTCTTGGGTTTTTTTTATTGTTTGCTGACTTTTTCAAGGCCTTCAACTCTATTCACAGAACCAAGATGAAACATATTTTAGTAGCTTACAGAATAGCTCAGGAAACATTCGATGCTCTTATGATAATGTGCAATGAATACTTCGTCATCATAGCGGGAGTTTTGCAAGGTAACCAGCAAGCCACTGATTTGTTTTACGATGTCTAGACTATGTTCTACGCCACATCTGCGAACACCTGAATTTAATAAAAACTTCCATTCTACAAAGCCAAAGGGAGACGACATTCGACGAAAACTATTAAGGATAGCAACTATGCCGATATTTTTGTATTTCATGAAGAGAAAGTGAAAGACATTGAACTGTTACTCAACAAAACTGAACCTGTAATTGGTGATATTGAATTATTTGGCAATGCAAAAAGACAGAATACATGTGTTTCAATACCGATGGCTCCATTGATGATGCTATTGGAAAGCAATTAAATTGTGTCGATACCTTCTGTGTTAGCAGTAACATTGAATCTACCAATAAAGGTGTTAACATACCAGCAGCAAAAGCATAACGACCATCAAAAACGTATCGGAACCAACTATATAAAGATATTGGTTGCCGACTAGAAGAATTAGCAACTCCAGTGAAAAGTCGTGAAGAGTGGGGAAGAAAGGGCATATTTAGCTGTGGAATTAACGCGACCCGGCACAGTAAAGTATTTTTCTTATTTTCACATTTATAACATTTTAGATAAGTTATTTTCATATTTAAAACAGCATGGAATAGCAAGAATCAAGGATTTATTTAATTAACGTACATTTACGATATATATATATATAGTACGAAATATTCATTCAGGTACAATGAACTAGCGAGCCTTTGGAACAACTACCTTTTCAAATAATTTCATCTTAATTTGTTCAACAAACGTTTAATAAAAGTCTTCTTTATTCCTACTTTTTACATTTATATCTTATAAAATTTGGATGTAAAACGGAATAAAGTAACGATAGTATGAGTCTGCAAAAACAATAAGGATGGAATGTATAAACCAATTCTAGGCTACAACTCAGACAAATACTTGCTCTTCTCCCTTTGCTAGTGAAAAAAACATTTTGTAAGTTTGTCGATACCTAATCAAGAAAGATGAGAATTGTTTTCTTAAACTTGAATTAAAATTTCTTAAACTAGACATTTTCAAATACGATTAAAATTTAATGAGCAGAAAAAGAGCAAAGAAAAAAGGGGAAATTCTATAATCAATACTTTATTTCTACTTATATGTTATATATATATTAATATTATATATCATTCTTTGTTTTCCATCATTTGCTTTTATCACAAACAATTATTTCAGAGGGTTTATTACTATGAGTATACTTATTTTTACTCTAATTATATTTGTTAACTTTTGATCATCCGACTAAAATTAGATTTAATTTATCATCTTATTTTCTTTTATTGTTTCTCTTCTGCTGCAGTGAGATATTTAGTCTCATCTTCTTCATCTTCTTCTTTGTTACACTACATCCTGTTTATTCTTCTGTCTCTTGCTGTTGCACGTATGATTTATGTATTCAGGTTGTAATATTTTTGAGATGTTCGTTTCGATTTCCTAATTCCAAATTATTCTTGTGCTTGTGTTTAGACAAACTGTATCTTCCTCTCTAAAACTCCTTTGAAACATGACACCTTGTATATTCCTTATCATAAAATTACATGTGTTATCTAGTTTATTCAGCTTTTACTATATACAGATTTTCATTGTTATTATCTAATTGTACATTGTCTTTTCTATAGTTAATTACATAAATGCTGTATGAAACTGAAGGAAACAAAAGTTCAACGAATTGAAGTAGTTTATTAAATTTACAGATAAATAAATAAATAGATAGATAGATAGATAGATAGATAGATAGATAGATAGATAGATAGATAGATAGATAGAAAGATAGATAGACTGATAGATAAGATAGATAGATAGATATATAGATAGATAAATAGATAGATAGATAAATAGATAGATGGATCGATAGATAGATAGATAGATAGATAGATAGATAGATAGATAGATATATAGACGAATCGATAGATACATAGATAGATAGATAGATAGATACATAGATAGATAGATAGATAGATAGATAGATGGATGTATACATATACATATATATATATATATAAAATAAAGAAGCATATATATATATATGCTTCTTTATTTTTCCACATTGAATGTACGGAATAGTGCCTCTTTTTTTGAAAAAAACGTATTTGAAGATATACAAGAAAAAGCAGCTGAACTCGATGTGCGAAACTGTGGTTTATCATTTTGCCAAGATCTTTCATAAATTAAAATCAGCTTCTACATGCAATTTTTATTTCCAGCTTTTAAGTAGCTTATTGGTCTGAGAAAATTATTTGAATGTTGTTCTTTTCTTATAATGAACAAGCAATTTTAATGTTGTTTGTCTTATTTCTTTAAAATACTTTAATCTTATTGTTTTAAGAGCTTACGTGGGATTTTTATCAATTTTTAACCATTGAAAGATGATGCGTAGACTTGCTTTTTATTGAATTGAAGTCGTCAAAATTAAGAAGGTTTTAGAGCCCCTGGTGTTTCAATTTACTCGATGGTGAACTGTAGACACATGAATGACATGCAAAATGTGTTAGCCTTCTTCAGCCTGCAGTCGTCAATGACAACTGACATAATATTACACATAGGCACATGTATATGTTTTACTAATCTTAGAAATATTTTGAACCTGTACTCGAAAATTTCAACGTTTGTTTAATGTTCCAATTATATGCTTCCTCAACAATTAATGATTAATGAATTTATACAAATGTTTGTAATATATATATATATATATTATATAATATATTATATTTATTATCTTATATATTATATTATAAATTATATATATAATATATCATATATAATATATATATATATTTACATATATGTAATATGTATATATATATATATGTATGTATATACAACAACTAAAAAACCGGAATTTCTTAAAATATATCTTAATTTTATCGATCAAATTATTGTAGCTTTGAATTACATTACGAACAATTATTTGAGTTCATTGAAAAGAATGTTGTGGAAAAAATGTGAAAATTCCACAAATGATTGAATGCCAAGACAATGACCAAAACTTCTTTTTTAACAAAAACCAAAATAAAGTTAAAAAAAAAAAGAAACAAATGTAGATTAGCATAGATTTGAGAAAATTGAGATAAAAACCAAGCAGAGAAAAATGAAAGAAAAAATAGATAGAATTTTAATTGATAAAAGGATTAAGCACTCGTCTAAATTGGGATTTATTCAATAGAAAAGAGAGGGATTTGTGCAAAATTACTAACGAGATGTTTTCTAAATGGCAAGACGTAGCATGAAGTAGCATTTAAGAATAACCAATATTCCATTATTTAATATATAACCCCTTCTCCCCTGGAACGTTTGAGCTGCAACGGGGCTCTAAGTGATTTGGTCCTCATTTATCTCGATGGGTATGTGTTTACTAACAAAATAACAAACAGATCAATACTTAAAATTAATGCACATAGGCATATGCCATGCATTTTTTCCAATATTCTATCTGAAATAAAAGCAATTAAAGAACTTGTTAGGTTGATATATTCTGATATTAACCTCGACTGGTCACTTGCAGTACCAAAAGGTAAAAACTGTGCGTAGTTACCACTTAATCAATGCCCATAATTAAGAATGCCAATTTTTAACAAAACGAAGAGCAGTTGTGGACTTCAAGCTCAAAGTTTCGTAGAAATTTGTATTCATTTTGAAAAGCGATTCATAGAGCGATTCTGTTTAAGAACTGGTTATGATTTGATATTTAATTTCCATACTCGAGTTCTTTTATTTCAAATTTCTTCTGTAAGATTTGTTACACATTGTCTCTTTTCTTTACATTAGGATAACTGGTCTTAAATGAAAAAGAAGTTTAAAATTATTGATCTTCATTTTTACTCTCCGTGTCATACCTTTTTTGTTTTCTTTCTTTTTTTATGAAAAACAAGGAAAATGTTGAGTGCATTTCTTGAGATATAAAGAACAAAAATCTTTCTAAAGCCAATGTCAGCTGTTATTGATATGAAAGCTTATTCTGTGATTTATTGGGATTTTATTCGTTTACTGCAATGATAATCAAATCTGCAAAAAGATTTAGGATGACAATCGTAAATAGAAGCTTGCTGAATGTAGCCATCACCAAAAAATAGTGATTTTTGATCGGAATTTTTACTTCCTTTTTTCACTCAACTTAACAGATGCAAGCCAAAAAAATCAATTGTCGTACATAATACATGACAATATCGTACATCCAAATTTACCCTTTCCAAAATTTATCCTGCTCTAAAATTAGTAAAAATCTGCATTGTAATTCATAAAATCTAGCAAATGCTTTTTGGATTGTTTGTTTTATTTTAGCGTTCAGTAAAAATAAGCTTTTCTCATCGTTAGATATTTCAATAGTATAGCTACGACTTGTTTTGCACAACTAACTGATTCTATTTCTCCATCATATTTCATATCTGTTCATAAAATTTACAAATAAACTTGCAGAGTTTTGGTGATGTCTTTACTACCTATGGATATATGAAATAAATATTCAAAAAAATAAATATTCAATTTTATTACTGATAAGATACCAAATGATCACAAGCCACTTACCATACGTCATTCCTCTGAAAGAATCGAATATTCCAGAATTCCTTTTCTCATCGTGGGATCTATTCAATGACCCACTTCTGCGATGCTCTCCCCTTTTGGCACGTAGTGAGGTATTATCTTCGCTGCTGCCCCATGGAAATGAAAAGGGTGACTTTCCTTCTGCAGTCTCCGCAGAACTATGGCGTATTCTTTCACTCTGTCGTCTTTTCAGAGACGGACCAGGAGATGATCTGCTTGATGACTTCTCACGTACACTTTGTGTTCGTCGCATGTTTGATAAAAACGATCCTTTGAAAGATTTTAGTAATTATCAATGTGGTATATTGAATGTTTTTTTGTCAATAATAACTCTTATAGGATTTAATCGCGTGTTTTGTAGACAATATTAACCCCTGTTTGCAAGTGAGTAACTGTTAACATACTTGAAAATATTTCTGCGTTATTTCAAAGCACTTCCGTGTGCATTAAGATATGGACAGTTACTATAGAATCTTACTTTCTCGATGACAACGTCTGTACAAAACTATTTTTAAGTGAACAAAACCAATTAATATTACCTTTATTCAAAACGTAGCCAGTAAAACCTCAATAAAGACCTGTCTTTCTAGTGAACAGCTAGTCAACAGTGCATTATTTCCTTGCTCCCATTTCATTCATTTACAGATGCCGTGCAGTTAATAGCCTCATTAGAATCTATGCTTAATTACCAGGGTACCATCTCATCCAAAGATTAGTTAGCTTTTTGATCGAAAAGACCGTGGTAAGTGCATCGAGCTGATCATCAACTAAAACACATCACAGTTGCCCGAAACAATACTTCAGATTTTCCACTTAATTCCGTTAGCTTGAACATCTGCAGAAGGTCACTTGATAAGCCTTCAGACCATTTGTGTTTAGGATTTGAATTGTTAACTTCAACTTCAAAGATAAAATACCAACCATATTTTCAAGTCCGAATAAACTTCAACAAGTCAATATAATTAACGAGAATACCAAAAAAAATCTTGCTTTTTTATCAACTCAACCTGGTCTTTTCCATGACGACTGGCTAATCTTCTAACTTGTAGTTACTGAAATGATAGAGTGATAACAAGTTCTATCAAGTCTAGAAGAGCATTGTTTTATGTCAGTGGGTATCTAAGGCACACACGTCTCGTTTATCTCTGAAATAGCTCCGATTCCACTTCACCTGCAAAAAATTCGGCTTTTATGTTATCAGGACAAAAACCTAAAACGAAGACGTTACTTTGGGCGATGTGAAAATCGACCAAGATAGATAGATAGATGGACTGGATTGTCAGGGACCATTTTTTTTATCAGAGTTTGCTCAAATTTCATTAATGTATTAGGATCGACTTAGACGCTCTGCTTCAGGTAATAAATTACATTGACCATCGATTGAATCAATCTATAAAGCTTCTTTCTAAACCAATAACATGTTTTTTTGCCTTCTTAACTAAAACATTCGAATTTTTTTTATTGGTTTCTCACTTTGACAATGTTTTGAAAGTCATGCAAAAATTGAAATAACAAGAGCGGTTTCTCTTTTGATATTCTTGGTGAACGAAAAATTCTGTATGAAGACCAGATTGATATTCGTTCAACACAAACCTTCTGCCACAATTCGATTATCTTGTATGCCAGAAAGAAAACTTGTCTGATCATCTAAAAAGTTATTTATAAAACAAAAGACGATTTCATGCTTTCTGTTCACTTGATATATACTGTGATCCAAGATATTGATTTTTACTTTGGAAGAGTTACTAAATCATGCTGATCAAGCAAGCATTGGCTGAATAGAGTAAAATCTGCCTGTTTTTAACCTCAAGCTAACTAACAATTCTTTTCTCTTTTACTGTTATCAAGATATTCAGGGTAGAGATATTTAATTAAAAAAAACATGTACAAACAAGCTAAACACCTTTACTTTATTTTTTGTTGTTCATGTAGATCAAAATAAAAGAAACATGCCTCAAAATGGACTGAATTGTAGCTTTGATGTCAGGTGTACAGTTTTTGTGTATAAAAATCGTAAAAAAACTGACATCGCTGGCGAAACCCATTGGATTTTAATCCTTATTTAATAATCAATGAATTGTAGGGACAAAACAACTACCGTAAAAAAGAGGTTAATATTTATTGTTTATTGAACCTTTAAGCTTTCATTAAGTTCAAATAGTACAGGAGAAAAGAAAGATCGATGAGAAGATAGATGGATAGATAGATAGATAGATAGATAGATAGATAGATAGATAGATAGATAGATAGATAGACAGATAGATACATACATACATACATACATACATACATAGGTATGTAGATGATAGATAGATATATAGATAAATGGATATAGATAAATGGATAGATAGATAGATAGATAGATAGACAGATAGATAGATACATAGATAGATAGATAGATAGATAGATAGATAAATAAATAGATAGATAGATAGATAGATAGATAGATAGATAGATGGATAGATAGATAGATAAATAGATAGATAGATAGACTGATGGATAAGATAGATACATGGATGGATAGATAGATAGATATATGGATAGATAGATAGATAGATAGATAGATAGATAGATAGATAGATAGATAAAAGATATATAGACAGAACGCCAGGTAATAAACTGAAAAGAAAATGATGATGATAATGATAATGATAACTCTCATAACTCACAAAAAGACCGAGGTTACAAAATATGATGTAAGTCTCGTGGAAAGGAGACCTCCTTTAGGCATTCGCCGGAAACGCTTTCATTATTGCGCCCCAACTTATGCTGTACTAAAGGGCATAGAAAATTCCACCTGTAAGTTAGTGCTTAACATTTGATAAAAAAGACTACTACGCTTTGCGAAAATGAGCGCCGTGGTGAGGTGAGGTAACAAGAAAAACATTCCGTACAAAACCCACTTTCACTAAAAGTGGTGCTGACCATTTTTCAGTACCTGCTCCAGTGCCTTGTCGTATGTGAAACGAAGTATGAGACTGGTAGTGCAATTCCCAATACCACATGTAAAAAATCGTTTGAAAATGGGTACGAAGAAACCAGGAAAAAGAGAAGCTTCATCACCTTCACTTGTCCTCTGACATGTGCCTTTGCCTTTGGTGCACCACAGATGACATGGACACAACATGTCTCCATCTGGTCCTGTCCCCAACTGCTCGATGGGACTCTGTGAAACTCAGTCTTGTTCAGTCACCGATGTTATTTTCCCTCCGCTGTTTCTTTCTTCCTCTTCTCCTGCTACCTCCTACATCACCAAGCAGAATTGTCTTAGTACGTCCAGCTGTCGGGAAAAGATGCCTGTGCCATTTCATCTTGCGTTTCTTTTCTGTTGTTAAGAATTTTCTTCACAGGACCTAAATGCAAGCTGAACCTTCCACCGACCCTTTTCATTTGTTACATTCTCTGTGTAAGAGTTCCCCAGGATCCTACAATACTATCACAGCTCCATCGCTGTAATCTTTATATCAAGGTCTATATTGAGGGTTTATATGTCGCTTGCATAGAAGAAAATGGACAATATGAGAGATCAGAGTAGGTGTACTATAGTACTCAAGGTGATGTTGCGTTGGATTTTAACCTGGCCAAACCAGCTGTTGTCTGTAAAGTCTTTGTCAATAGCTCGGGCTCATCGTCAGAGATGATAGAACGTAGTTTGGTGAAGCTTTTTACTCTTTTCAAAGCTGTGTCCCCAATTTTGAGCTGAGCTTTGATCCCCTGAACATTGTTGGTCATCAACTTTGTTTTCTCTGAGCTAAGCTCAATGCTGTTGGCAGCTGCTTTTTTGTCAAGCCCTCTCATAAGGCATGAAAGTTCATTTTTTCTTTTCGCCAGGCCGTCAATGTCATCAGCAAAAGAGAGACTGTTGATTGTCCTACCTCCAATGTTTACTGTTTCTTCATGTTCTTCCAAGGTAATTTCCACGATTCTTTTACGAAATTTTTTAAAGAAAACCGGGCATAGGAAACCTTCTTGTCGCACATCAATGGTAGTACGGAAACCAACTTGTTATGCTTCCCTTCAGGGAAACGCCACTTGTGGCTTTCTCGTACAAGTTCGCGATGACTTTAACGAGGTTAGGAAAGATACTCTGATTCCTTTTGGCTGCCCACCGCACTGCATGCCAGACCCTGTGAAACGGCTTCCGTAAGTCAATGAACAATTGGTATAGTTATTCCTGGTACTTAATGCATTTTTCACAGAGCATTCTGAGGTTTAACATTTGTTCAGCTGTACTTCGTCCTGCACGAAATTCTTCTTGCTCTTCAGCTATGATTGTCTTAGCTATAGGCTTCAGTCTGTTCAATATCATACTTAGCATAACTTTGCTGGGGTGATGTATTAGGCTTATGGTGCAGTAGTCCTGTCATTGTTGAAGATTGCTCTTTTTAAGAAGTCTGGCGACGAGTGACAATGTCCAAGGAGAGGGCCAACTTCCTGTGCTCCATATTTTGTTGCATATGGCAATAAAGGGGGTTTCCAATCCCTTTCCTTATGCTTAAACTAGCTTGGCGGATATTTTATCTACGCCGATAACACACGTTTTCGACGTCTTCGTCGTTGTAGTCAGACAACGGGGCGTACGTCCTGATGACTGTGGTGTTGAAGGGTGTTGTTCTTAAGGAAAATATCATAAGTCTGTTAGAAACTGTACGGTATTCCATTAGTGTGTTCAAAACGTCTTTGTGGAGAAAATTACCAACATTTTCTTTGTGTCTCTCACTTTTCCCACTGTAGAAAAAATTTTAGCGATCAACAGTTAATGTTTCTAAGGTGTGCTTCCACCTAGTTTTGCATAGACGAAGTAAGTTCAACCAATATCTGCTCATCTAGTGAATCAGGTCTCCAAGTTTCTCATCTGTCCTTTGTGTTTCGATGTTCCTTTCACAGACGACGATGTTACACCTGGCATTCATTCATGCATTTTAGCTCTCGTTCCACCAGCCCTCACTTATCACTTCCGCTCTGGTGCACAATGTTAGGAGCGGTCCTTGGTCTGAGCAACGACCAATCCGGTATAGTTTGAGTTCACGTTGTCTTCATCATTGGTGTATCTGGGGCAAGAAGACCTGGCGGCTCCCATCCCTCTGCAGCTCTTTCCCCACAGCCGAGATATCCCTAAAGTTGGAGGTGTTAGATGGATCGTTAATTTTATTAGAAAGCAGTTTCATCCTGGCTGTTGATTCTTTTGATGATTTCCTCCACCCAGTAGTACAGTGTCAATTCACATACGTCGTTTGGTCAGCCAGCTCAAGAGGTATACCAGGGCCACGTATGCCACTTGGAGGCAGACATGAGGATTTAGAGGACGGATGAGGACCAGTGCATCCGTCCACTCTACTAAATAGGGCAGCTACCAGACAACAAAAGGACGACCTCTACCCAGAGCCCCTTACATCTCAAAAGATTCTGGTGGATGTTTTTTGCCATCACTCCACCCAACAGGGTGATAGTAGTTTGTCATATTATTAAGGCAAAATTTTGGGTCTATTACCTCCTCAGAAAGACTAATGATATTTAAATAATTTTTTATTTTCAGCCAAATGTGTTATCGGTTAAAGACCGAGGGTAGTTTCTTGCAGTGTTGATTTAGTAGGTAAAATAAAATAAAGAGCAATATACATCGTTATTTCTTGCAGTATACAAACATAAAAAATAAAGTAAGTATTAAGGGATAACTTTGTTAGAGTTCAAGACAGTCTGACATTCTTTTTACTGGCGTTCTCTTAGTACTGCAGACTTGTCTATTATCGAATTACTTTTCCGCAAACATTTCGCGCCGTGTCAATGCGCAGGTTTAATAAACCTTGGTTAAACTTTAAACTTAAACGGTCTGAATGGAAAGAGAGATTTGTGAGCCATCAATTAGCTTTACAACTAAATGCGAACAATAAATCTTTTAATCTCCCCTTTAATATATTCTATGAAAAGAGTAGAAGAACATTTTTTAAGACTTTTTAAGTTTCAAACAATAATGAATAAGGATTTTATGACGGTATTAAATAAATTCGATGATTACTTCATCCTTTAACGAAATGTCCTTCCTGAATTAAAATTCATCCGAAGTTTGAGATAAACTATCTGAACATTGTGATTTTTCTAACAGAAATGAATAAATTTGCGATCGTTTAGTTATTGACCTCTTAGTTAAATGAATGACTGAGAAGCTACAGATAATAAATGATTTAACCTTAAAAATATAGATATGACCAGGAGCTCTGAATTAGTAAAGTTGCAGAGAAGGAATCAAAATCAGGAGAGAGAGTCTAGATGCAATAGACAAATTTGCTTCTACTAACAGATTGAAAAGGAAAGGAAGACAGCCCTAGAAACACACAAAGACCTACAGAGAAACAAACCATTGTGATAAGTGTAACAGATCCAATGACTTTGATACGTGCTAACCCACCCATCCCATCAGACACACACACTTTTCCCGCTAGAGTTCGTCATTGTCATTAATCCAATAAAATAAACCACTTTGTAGCCTGTTAGCGTGCAAAACTAAAAAACTAGCAAAAGCAGAGAAAAACAATATCTGAGAAGCAAACAGAGAATCCATTACGTTTTGAGGTGGTGGACTGTGACAAGTCTGGTGCTCGGTTTACAACTTTGAAATTATGTGGCGGTTGTCTCCGTTTTAAAATTGACGCTGGAGCTGCCATTCCAGTTATCAGTAAAACTTTTTTTAATGTGTTGTCCTCTAAACCAAAAGCTCTCAAAACACATTGGTATTTTGCGAAAAGCAAGAGGGAAACTCTCGTGCACAGGTAGAGTTACTGCAGTTACTAAGCTCCTACACTCTGTTTACAAATCTCCAGTGATTTGTTCCAGGAGAGAACGTACACCGTAATATGTCCTCCTATTGTACAGCATCAAACGTGGGTTTAGTAGTAAAATATGACAATGTTGAACAACCTAGTGGAGTTAGAAAGGGAGAATTTGTACCAGTCTCATTTCACTATAATCCAAAACCATACTGCTTGACTACTTTTTCAATAATTCCTTTTTTCAATATTGTCAAAGATCAAAGATGCGCTTGATATGACTTGAAGACATGGATATAGTAAAATATATATATAGTAAAAATCAAAGAGCCAACTAATTAATGCTAACCAATGTACAAGTAGAGTAAAGTTTGTGAGAGCTCTTGTCGATTTAAAGCGTTTCAATAACGCAGGTAAGTGTAAACTTTACATGCTACAGAACATTGACGATATTAGTCACAAGATGTCAGGGGCAGCTATTTTCTCCAACTTAGATGTCACTTGTTGTTTTCATCAGATATCATTCACTATTGAGAACCGGAAACTTACAACGTTTATATCAACGTTGCTATAGCTGTTTATATTTTGAAATAACATCTGCTCTGGAGATAGTTCAGAGACACTTGGTGGAAATACTTTCAGATTTCAGTGGAGACAATATCATCATACATAACATCATAGTTTATGCAAAATCGATGGAATCACATGATTATCGTTTGAATGCTGCCAAAAACCATATCAAGAAATATGGAGTTCAACTGAATGAAGATAAATGCGAATATCGCAAAGATAAAAGTGAGTATTTTGGGTACTCTGTGTTATCTGACGACATTCAGGCTAATGCAGAAAGGATACCAACACGAATAGAAGGATTTTGAACCTTCTAAAAAATCTTTCAGAGTTTCAAAGAGTTATTAGAATAATTTCACACCTGGGAGACTTTTTCTTCAAAATTGGTCAGTAGATTTGAATCCACGTAATAGAGAAAGTGTACTCCTAACCTCAATCAAGCTATCTTGATGGTAGAAGTACCGTTGATGGCATATTCACCCTTCGTTCACTGGTGGAGAAAACCAGAGAGCAGCGGAAAAATATGTACATAGTTTTCGTCGATTTGACAAAAGCTTTTGACATGGTAAAACGTAATCTTCTCTTACAACTCCTCGAAAAACGTGGTTGCCCCCCGAAGTTCCGAAGAGTGATTAAGAAATTGTATCCAAATGCATATATTCGACTGATCGTTGAAAAAGAGCTAACCGAATCGATTGAGTACAACAGTGGAGTAAAGCAAGGATGTAAACTAGTGCCCACTCTATACGTATAAATGCAGCTGTGCTTTTACTGCTTGTATCTATTTCCATAGTTTAGAACTACAGTATCAGGATCAGATTTAGATATGATGGAGATCTGTTTGATTTAAGAAGACTGAAAAGTAGAACTAAAGTGTTGATTGGCTATAGAAGAGAAGCGTAATATGCTGATGACATTGCAAGCTTTAGTTTAGTTTTAGTTTTTACTCCAATTGGTCTGCAGATCCTTCTTACGGCGTATAACGAACGAATAAAAAATATGGGCTTGCCAATCAATATCGCTAAAACTGAAACGATGTGCATGCGGTCAATTTCTTTATTGACGGTGTACTCCTGAAAAACGTCCAACGTTTCAAGCACCTCGGTACTCTGTTAGTAGTGAATGGTCAGTGAGTGAAGAAATACCAGCACGAGTCCAAGCAGTATCGTCTGCGTAATGCCGCTTGCGATCCCGAGTTTTCGATTTACATGATCTCACTCCCTCTACAAAAATCCAAGTATATTATCAATGTTTAATGTAATTGCTCATGTATGGATGTGAAACTTGGACTATATACAGCAATGATATCAAACAGTTGCAACGAATCCAACAACAACATTTGCGTAGAATATTAAGAATCGGTTGGGACGACTAGATCAGTAATGTAGAAGTTCTAACTCGTTCGAATGTGGAGGACACTGAAGTCATGTTGACGAGAAGCCGGATCCGACGGCTTGAACACGTATCACGAATTGAAAATGACAGGACAACAAAGCGCTTCTCTGCAGTGAACTCGCGGAAGGATCACGTTCAGTCGGCCGTCCTAAATTACAATATAAAGACACTTGCAAAAATGCTCTAAGATGTGGTGGATAAATCGGTGCCTGGAAATATTTGGTGACCCAAAGATTGAAAATATCGGTAAAAGTTGTCTGTGGAAAGTTTAATGAAAGAAGAGTCAAGATATGAGAAGTGAAGAGATCAGAGAAGAAGGAGAGTTGTTGCTGCATGATAATTTATATTATCTAGTTTTGTTGTGTTTTTTTTTATTTACTTCATGAATATGTTTACCGGTTTCGAGTACATGCGTAGGATTTAATAGTTTGCTGAAATCTGATATAGCCTGCCCTTGGGATTCACCAAATACAAAAGCATTTACCAACGTTAAAGAATAGATCACACAAGCAAAGACTTTAACCGTTTATTATCCATTTCGAGAAGCTGTCATTAGTTCTGATGCTAGTAGTTACGGAACAGATGCAGCTCTATTACAGTTGATAGATTCTGAAATGCAACCACTAGTTTTTGCTTTACCTACAGACGCAGAACATAAATATGAACAGATTGAAAATGAGTGTCATGCAGCAATTTAAGCATAAACCATTTGTACCACTTAATAACATACAAAATCTTAATTGCACGCCAATGCGTTGACAACGATTTCTGATGGGTTTTCTCAACTATAAGGCAAATATTGAAAACTTACCTTGAAAACAACTGATCATATTTGATGTTTCATTCAGGAGTCCACTCAGTACTACCGAAGTGAGAACAATGGTGATGTCAGTATTTATATTGCAGCCATTGTAACGTCAAAACGGTGTACTGATACAAAACTAGAACAAATGCATCAGGTGACAACTTTAATTGCAGTCTGGCCACCAGAGATCAACTTTTGCAAACCAGGATGACCATAGAAAGTTTCATTTATCTACCGTATTTTATAACCATATATCATTATCTGAAATGAACTTGCAGTTCACAATGGTATTCTTTACTTCTGTGCTAAAACTATTATGCCAGAAGCTATAAGATCAGATTCTGAGTGCGATTTACAATGGTCACTTAAATCACAAGAAATATTTTAAGAATGCCAAGCTGTGTGTAATAGCCTAGGAAAAATGTGGACATTCACAAGTGCATTAATAACTGTGCACTCTGTAATAAACACTGTCCTAAACGACGTATAGAAGACCCCTTAGTTTAACTCTATTCCCAGAGAAAGCAATGAAACGCATTAGTGCTGATTTACGCAAATCCATTTGAAAGCATTTTTATTTGTTATAGACTAATTTCATATTTTTATTGAGATTAATGTACCTCAACTCAATAACCTGTGTGTTTGTTATTGGGAAACTCAAAATTATGTTTGCACATTGGGAAGTTTCTTAAGCGTTTTTAAGTGACAATGGTGGACAATTTACTTAAAACTAAATCGCAATTTACAAATCACTTTGCGATTCAACATTTACTTTTTAGTTCTCAGTATCTATAAGCAACCGGGGTAGCTGATAGTACAGTTAAAGTTGCAAAGAGAATCTTTCGAAAAGATAATAAATTTGCAGCCCTTATGGGATATAGGAGCACATCACTTGATGCCAAGCGCATGAGCCCTAATCAACGTATTGTGGAAAGGAGAATGCATAACAAATGACGTATATCTTCAAAGAATTTAAAGCTTAATTTTTTACCTTGAAAAAAATGATTAATCGAGATGCTCGATATAAACAATGTATGTCAATAATCAACACCAATAATCGTACACAATATACAAGATTTCTTCCATTGGTTTGAATTGGTGATGAAGATTGAGTAAAGACTGATCAAGAGTGTCTAAATTAGGAAAGATTGCATCTGTAGACTATAATGCTACATCGTATGTTGTTTACACAGGAAGGCAGTTTGCTTAGGTATAATCGACACAATATTTTGATGCCTTTTGAGAACTTCAGTGAACCAAATATGTCGAGAAATGACAAAATGCCAGCGAGAAATTCTGCACCCGAATCGAATAGATCTGTGAAGGAACCACAGCTTGGTGAGCGACGAGCTTTATCGAATACTCACTACACTGTCATAAAATCAGTGTTTTCCTTACGAAGGCTTAAGAAATATGATGGCGTTTTTAAGTGAAATTAGTTTGATCATTTATTCTTTTCTCTTTGGTTATGATATTATATTTGAGATTAAAAATATTGATCCAATAACCGACTTAAATGTGATGTACATTTAATTGATCACAGACACGAAGATATTTCCAATCTAACTGCAAATGAAATCAGCTGGTATCAAACTCAGCATCAAACTAAATCTATTGTAATTAGTAATGTGAATGAGCTATCTTAAGCTTTATGTGGTACGTTATGTTGACCACATATCACCAGGGTCTTCTTTGATGGATTCTAAAATCAAGATTGTCTACAAAGTCTAGAGTAGAACGTATTGTTATTATAACTCTTGAAAGTATAAATTGAAAACAGAGTGAAAAAAATAACATTTTTTTTACTACTTTTTTCCAAGATTTTAAAATATCAAATATATGGAAATAAAAAGTACTTTTGTTTCGTTTATTTCGACAATTTTTTCTTGCCATTCTCAACTAACTTTTTTTTAAACCTACTTTTTTTCCCAGGAATTTGATATGATTGAAAACTTGAAAATGTTTATATTCGGACTTTGGTCTATAATTTATTTTTGAAAATTGTCTGATACAAGGTATCTTGAAAGTATTTACCCAGATTTTAATTAGGCAATGCAAGATAAGGTGAAACACAGTTTTTCTTCAAGATATTTTAGATGTTAATACTTCAATATAAACTGATTTTAACCAAAAAAGTAACAAAAGTAACACAAGAAAGTTATGCTCAGGTACTCCCATTCGTTATTTGATATTACGTTGATAAAATGTAAATACTTTATGCCATCTTTGTAATTTCAAGCTTACGAACAAAAAAAGGTATAATGAATTTTTTCCAATTCGGTATTGCTAAGTGGTAAAACGTTATTTATTTTAGCATGTCATTCTACACACCTTCCTCACTGTTCTTAAATTGGTACACTATATACTGCAAATGCACAATTAAATCCAAAGCTTATTAAAAAAAACAAGTACTCATATAAATCAGAAAAGTTTGTGTTTCGCCTGATACAAATTTGGATAGTTTCTGTTTGACAGCATTTAAAATACAGAACCCGTGTTCCTGATGCCTCCTGATAATACACTTAGGCATGGTAAATCCCCTCTTTGGTATTTAAAACCATAAAAACTCTTTTAAGCCATAGCCAAAGAGTGCACTCTATAACAAAGCCACTCTACAACAAAGCAATCAACAAAGCCTGTTTATTTGTTTATATGTCACACAATATGGCCGACCTATGGTCATTGGAATCTTTGCTATGTGCACGAGGCCAACTAAAACGATTCACACATTATCTTTCGGAAAAAGTCTTAGAATACGAAATACAATTCGCAAAAACATGAATATTCGGATCCTTGAATCTTATTGAACTAGCAGCCTCTTTCTATATTTATAGTTTGTGCAAAAGTTCTATTAACTCCCCTATGTTTGATAAAACTTTGTTGCAACAATGCTCTGCTTTAAGTTATAAATTTCATTTATTCACTGGATATATACCTACAAAGTTGAAA
>RDPX01000298.1:98685-116563 GCA_003991215.1 Morbakka virulenta | reverse complement strand
TCTCTCTTTCTTTCTCTCCTGCTCTCTCTCTCTCTCTCTCTCTCTCTCTCTCTCTCTCTCTCTCTCTCTCTCTCTCTCTCTCTCTCTCTCTCTCTCTCTCCTCTCTCTCTCCCTATCTCTCTCTTTCTCTCTCTCTCTCTTTCTCTCTCTCTCTCTCTCTCTCTCTCTCTCTTTCTCTCTCTCCCTTTCTCTCTCCTTCAGATTGTTTTCTCATTATATGGGGCAGAGAAAAAAAAATTGCCATAAAATATCAACTATTATTACGTGTCCTGTAATTCTACCAGAGCATGTGACTCTGCAACTGTTGTACAATTATCACAAGGCTGACACAAGGATCGATTACACAGGTCAACACGATTTTTTTAAACGAATTCTCACTAAATTGGAACTGCTGATTACGAATATGAGCTCAGTTTTTGTCTATCACATCAGGATTTTGAGCTATGCAATTTTCCAATTTTTGATTAAAATTACCCATCAACCTATAGCTATTTCGAAGGTTTCATAATAAACACGTGATTTTTTGTATTTCATTTTGTATATTAATAATCACGGAATAACAAACATTACAAAGTTGGTGTACGGCAATCCAAATAGAATGACAGAAAAAAATAGAAAATATAAAAATACATATATATATATATAGTATTAGCGTGAAACACTCAGAAAACTTTAGCTAAAGATGGAACTGGCTGATAAAATGACAATAATGGGACAATCCATACAAGAACAATCCACAGCACAACACAAAGGACAACACACACACACAAATATATAAGAATGAACTATCCGCAGAGAGAAAGAAAAATAATGATGTATGAAGGATAGAACTATGGTGAAGCATGATGAAAAATGTAAAATGATAGATGACTAAGAATAATGATTAATATGATGATAATGACTAAGAATAAAGTAGATACCATGGATCATCAGTCGATTACCAAGTCAACAATTTCGACCATGTAAATATATATAGAACACAGATCAGTATCAAATAGCAGTTATTTTAACTTTGTTTTCTTGGCTGATCTCTGATGCACAGCTTCTGGATTGTCTCTCATCAAGCTCCAGGAATAATCCGCCATCATGTGTGAGTCCCACCGGCCTTGATACCGTTCTTCCATTGTTTTAATGTCCTGGTGAAAACGCTTCCCTTGTTCCTCACTCACATTCCTAAGACTCTCCGAAATATTGTCCAAATGGCTGTAAATAGTGAATCTTAATACTCATTCTACATCCAAGATCTCGCAGGCTCATTAGTAGTTCTTCCACAATCTCTTCATAGTGGTCTGCTTTCTTAATCCCTAGAAAGTCTGCACCACATTACAAAATGCGTTTCAAGCTCTTCTGTCTCATTCATGAATGTGATAAAGTTTGTATCTCTCAAAAGTGTCTAATTTGGTGTCCATGAAATATACCAGCCTTTTTTTCTCTTCGCTAAGACCAGGAAAAGTTGAAAATATATAGCTGAAACATTGACCACTGTGATCAAGAACTTTAAGGAACTGTTTCATCAATCCAAGTTTTGTGTACAAGGAAGGAAAGACAATGTTATTCATATCCACTAGAGGATCATTGATGACATCCTTATCGCCAGATGCCAAACTCTGTCGCTAAGGCCATTCATTCTTCATCCAATGCTCTGCGGTAGTTCTACTGTCCCAGTAACACAAAAAACAGGAGTATTTTGTGTACCCTCCTTGCTGACCTAAAAGAAAGTTAACCATTTTCAAATCCACACAAATTACCCACCCATGAACATGATATTGCAACTTCTCTAGAACAACCGTGATGTTGTTATATTCTTCCTTAAGTTTTACAGAATGACCTATTGGTACCGAGCCGTATTTATTTCCATTGTGTAAAAAAACACATTTCAAACTTCTTTTGGAACTGTCAATAAAAAGCCTCCAATCCCTTGAATCATAAGCTGGAAGTCCCATAAAGAGAAATAATCCTTCTCTATCAGTACAATAGACAAGCTGGCCATCTGAATGGAAGTACTTCCGCAGTTCTGCTTCCCTGTTGCGATAAAATAAGACACTTTGTGAGGAGCCCAATGCTTGTCTTGGTCTCCAAGTGGTACTTTGAAGTAAGCCAAATACACACTCTTAACAAAGTCAGTAATGTTGCGCCTCTGATTCTTCAAAGTATAGCTCCCACTGATGTAGCAAAATATATTTGTATTACTTGAGCACTGTCTTCTGTGAGATGTAGGGGCCATTGTTAGGTCAGTAACACATCCTTGCAGACAAGAAAATATTTGTTAGCTACCTGAGTTGTTCCTTGAATTTTTACCCAACGTCCTACACCTTAGGCATTGTTTCACAAAAAATACACAGCAGAATAGTAACAATAAATAACTAAATTTAGTGATAAAATCAATAAAAAACACTTCCTGCAAACGAGTGTTGTGAAAGTTGAAATCTGTTTGTTTACTTTCGCATCATAAAAAATTGTTATGGTATGCATGTTCTAAGAAAACAAAAAATTTCTTTAGTTTATTGAGACACTAACTGAAAAGTTAATTTACCAAAATGAACCATATAATCCGGCCTTTTTTTGCTACACTATTGGATAGGATATTGTTTTCTTAAAAATTTATGAAAAAATATAATTATGTACAGCGCAAAATCTTGATGTGATGGAGAAAATTTAAGATCAAATTTGAATTCAGCACCCTCAAATTAGCCCAAAACTATTCTTAAATTCCATGCCAGAGAAAAAAAAATTTTCTTTGTTTACCAGTATTATTTACCAATGCTTCTGTCTTAATTCGTCATTGACTGGATAATGTATGAGTTAGTTTGTTAAGAATACAAATCAACATTCAACAATAGCATTTCTCTTTTTCTCTTCGACTTGCTTGTTCTTTCATTCCAGAATTTGAAGTGCCCTGATGCTATGTTATCAGGTGTGGCTTAGAATGTTTGCAGAAGAAGGAGAAGCCCAGTAATGTTTTACTATTCGATTTTTTTCATCAATGAAGTAAAAAACTTTTTTAATCAGCCCTCCTTAAACAAGCCCAACAAAAAGAATATTTGAGACATGTAAGCACAGCGGCCTCTACATGGGGTTTGAGGTTATACCAGTCCTTGCTCATGCTTTATACAAATGGTGTATTCTCTAGTAAACGAATGGGAAAAAAAATCGAAATCAGCCTTCAAATCAAGTGTGGTGCAGTATCAGCTTTTGGAGACCCGAAGATTGGAATAAAACTATAAGCCCTGCATAAGATACAAGCTCCCTGCACAGTTGTTATGACACTGCGGAAGCTCAAGACTGTGCTACCGCCATTGAAACCTCCCGTGGAAAAGATCTTGAAAAGTGGTGTGGTTTACAAGATATCTTTTGCAGGATGTGATGCCTGCTATGTCGGTCAAACAAACCGTCATCTTATCACTCGTTTTAAAGAACACATGAAGCCGTCTGCATCAGTAAGAAATCACCTGAAACATTGCAACTGTTCCACACACAGGCTTAGAAAAAGTGGAGATTTTGAAATCTTCAGGGAGGGGACAGGAATATTTAGAGACCTTGGAAGCTTTGTTCATTGAGGAGATCAAACCAACCATAAACACCAAAAATGAAAACAGGAGCAGGGCGCTAACAATAAAGTTTTAGTTGTTGTTAGTTCCCTGACGACTATACCTACTTTGGACATGCTTGTGTAGAATGTTATTATTTTCTACTTTTTTCATTTAGATCTGAGGATGAGCGTAATCTCGAAAATGTTTATAAATATTTATAAAATATGTTTTGCTTGATGCGTGATTTATAAAACCAATATTAACTGAGGTAACGAAGCCGTGGATTAATGGTTAGTGCAATTGCACAGTAACCAAGAGTTCCGGGTTCGATTCCCCGAGCTGTCGAGGAGAATTTGGAACTTTACAAAGAAAAAAAAGCCATTGGTTGGCATCAGAAAGGGCATCTGGCCAAGAAATTCCTCACTGCCAAATTAAAGTCCCTCTTAAAGGCACCGTCTGAGCCCTAGTAGCTGGGGAAAAATGACGTTAAAACTGAAATAACCCCAGAAAAAACTAGGTAACGAAGGCAAATAAGTAAATAATCAAATAAATAATTATACAAATAAAAAACAAATACTGAAATAAACAAGTAAATAAATGAAAAATATGTATTACTCCTGTGTCATGTGCATGTGTTATTCAGAAGTATTAGAGCGAAAAACAGTCTTTTTGCACTATATGAGAAGTAAATTGAATACAAATTCATATTAGTAAACATCTTGACGTTTCTGTCCGTAGTCTAATGTTAAACACTTTCTTAAATGGACCATCTAAAGTGCCAAACATGGTGAATTGTCTGACTGGTGACAACCTGCCCAAAATAAAGGCATAAAAACCGCACAGTGATAATATTGCAAAATATATAAAAGCAAACTTAAATGCAATTAGAGTTTATCAGCTAAAGGAGGAAGAAGGCTTATTGAGATAATCATAAAAATTTTATTTATATTAGATATTTGTGTATATATATAGTTTCTTTTACTGAAGTTGCTTTTGAACAGCAAGACGTTGATGTCATATTGGCCATAATCCACGTTCTTACTCTATTATTATTTTGAAATGTATTCTTAGTCTGATGTAAAAGGGTTCAATTTTTACTTGTAATGGTCAAATTTGGTTTGCCAGGTAGTAGCTGGTAAGTCAGATTCAGTTGCTTTCGAGCTTTTTAAAGACATAATTTGCTCTTCGACAAACCCAGGGTTAACTGTTTAAAAATGAAAGGAACTGGGCAAGTCAATTAGATTGCTCCCTTATAGTTCATTTGTCAATTAAACGATTAGTGTACAAAACCTAAATGTCTCTTTGAAAATCACATGCATTTTGGTCAATAGCTATTTTACTGGCACTTGGATAAAGACCCTGGAATAACAAAATTAAAGTCAAGTGAGTTTTTATCAATACTGAAAAACATCATGCTGTAGTCGTTTGTTGTAAAAATTGATCGAAGAAGTAGATAAAATCAAGCAATTTCTGTTTAATAACCTCTACTCTAATGATGTATCAGACACCTTTTAGCTTCTACCTAAAACGATACAGCATCTGTCAAATCTTGGGCTGCTGATGTGTGGAAACAGCGATGGAGTAATACAGACAACCAGCTTTCCCAATTTATTCCTGAACCTACGGTGAAACCTCCAGGACNCGATAGCTATTTTACTGGCACTTGGATAAAGACCTTGGAATAACAAAATTAAAGTCAAGTGAGTTTTTATCAATACTGAAAAACATCATGCTGTTGTCGTTTGTTGTAAAAATTGATCGAAGAAGTAGATAAAATCAAGCAATTTCTGTTTAATAACCTCTACTCTAATGATGTTTCAGACACCTTTTAGCTTCCACCATAAACGATACAGCATCTGTCAAATCTTGGGCTGCTGATGTGTGGAAACAGCGATGGAGTAATACAGACAACCAGCTTTCCCAATTTATTCCTGAATCTACGGTGAAACCTCCAGGACATGACCTGAAGCGTGAACAGTGGGTGCTCTTAAACCTTTTACGTTCTGGGTACGGAAGATATGCCGATTTCATGCATAGAATTGGTCTAAGGAACAATCCATTTTGTAGTTGTGGTGAAATTCAATCCCATCAACACGTATTGATTTGCCAACTGATAGGTATACGAGATGATATCAAAACCGTTGATGAGGACTTTTGTTTGTGGCCCAATGACAATATCTTAGATATTTTGCTTTTTATTGATCGTACGCACGCACACACACATACTCACACACATACACACAGATATATATATATATATATATATATATATAGTTTTTGAATATTCAGTTATCCTTGTTGGCTTTTTAATTAATTATTTGAAACTGCTACTTTGTAAGATCTGTTTTTACCTTTTTATGACTATCAAAGTCAAGATAATCACAGCTAGGTCTCTTGTCGATAAAATTTCCTTGTTTGCACAGTTCGTATCGTCAATTACATCCTCCCATGTTTTTCAAAAATATTTACCAATGTGCCGAAAGAAATCCGAAGCTATTATTATCCATACATCAAGCCAGTAAAGGCCTGATTATTTTTTCATTATTTCAAACCAAATGGCTTTAATTTCATAACATTCAATACCTTTTCCCTTAAAGATAGTAAGTAGTTGTGTATGAATCAAATGGTTTCACTTTTATTTGCCTGGTGGTGCTCATCCAGTACGACTTCCTGTATCAGAATAAATTCATTGAAGGAAAGGTTTGTTGTGCCAAAGAGTTAAATCGATTTGTTGAATAAAACTGATTAACAGTATCAGTTTTCAAATGTAACCCATTAATACCTTGATGCCGAACTCTGAGGCTGGCTAATAAAGAACGTTACAGACGTAACATGATGGGACCCTTTATTTTCAATTGCAAATAGCATTATAAGCAGCAAACTCACTGATACGTCTCTTGTTGCCTTGTCACCAAACACTTTTTATTTATAAACCATAGGCTTAAGGTAATACATGTATCAGACTTAGTATCATATTCTACTATATTCAGAGTTTGGCTAAACTGCAAAACTGTGGCTTAAGGTAATACATGTATCAGACTTAGTATCATATTCTACTATATTCAGAGTTTGGCTAAACTGCAAAACTGTGGCTTAAGGTAATACATGTATCAGACTTAGCATCATATTCTACTATATTCAGAGTTTGGCTAAACTGCAAAACTGTGGCTTAAGGTAATACATGTATCAGACTTAGTATCATATTCTACTATATTCAGAGTTTGGCTAAACTGCAAAACTGTGGCTTAAGGTAATACATGTATCAGACTTAGTATCATATTCTACTATATTCAGAGTTTGGCTAAACTGCAAAACTGTGGCTTAAGGTAATACATGTATCAGACTTAGTATCATATTCTACTATATTCAGAGTTTGGCTAAACTGCAAAACTGTGGCTTAAGGTAATACATGTATCAGACTTAGTATCATATTCTACTATATTCAGAGTTTGGCTAAACTGCAAAACTGTGGCTTAAGGTAATACATGTATCAGACTTAGTATCATATTCTACTATATTCAGAGTTTGGCTAAACTGCAAAACTGTGGCTTAAGGTAATACATGTATCAGACTTAGTATCATATTCTACTATATTCAGAGTTTGGCTAAACTGCAAAACTGTGGCTTAAGGTAATACATGTATCAGACTTAGTATCATATTCTACTATATTCAGAGTTTGGCTAAACTGCAAAACTGTGGCTTAAGGTAATACATGTATCAGACTTAGTATCATATTCTACTATATTCAGAGTTTGGCTAAACTGCAAAACTGTGGCTTAAGGTAATACATGTATCAGACTTAGTATCATATTCTACTATATTCAGAGTTTGGCTAAACTGCAAAACTGTGGCTTAAGGTAATACATGTATCAGACTTAGTATCATATTCTACTATATTCAGAGTTTGGCTAAACTGCAAAACTGTGGCTTAAGGTAATACATGTATCAGACTTAGTATCATATTCTACTATATTCAGAGTTTGGCTAAACTGCAAAACTGTGGCTTAAGGTAATACATGTATCAGACTTAGTATCATATTCTACTATATTCAGAGTTTGGCTAAACTGCAAAACTGTGGCTTAAGGTAATACATCTATCAGACTTAGTATCATATTCTACTGTATTCAGAGTTTGGCTAAACTGCAAAACTGTGACTCTCACGAGGGTAAACAACGATATCGTTTCTAAAGATTGCTACTATTAATAAATCTGCAATAAATATTAAGCACTCCGGCAATAAACTTAAATTAGTTTTACAGAATGATTAGAACTCATTCAATTACTTAAGATGAATGCTGTAATTAAAAATATCATGAAATGATATTCCTTTACAATGTAAATAGCTGAACTCTGACATTATTACAACAGACACCTTAAGCAGCTGTTTGACACCTACAAAAAAGCTCGATTTACTTGATTCTGAAGTAGAAATTTGATGAAGATTGATGAATTTAATTAGGTCAACCTCAGTTTAAACGTACCATTAAAACTATTCAATATGGACATGAAGATTTGAAATAACCATCCTCGATAATATCAAAAAACATTCCTAGAATTTTAGATTTAATGCTGGGGAAAACAGAACAGTGTTCCATCTCTTTTGCAAAGTGAACTGATGTGAGAGAGCATGAGTTCTTTTTTTGTGTCAAATAAATTTGCACTCGTACAATTTTTTGCACTCGAATAATTCTGTGAGATGTTTATCATCACTAGAATCTTTTTTCTTGAAATATTGCAATACCGTATTTTCTCTTTTAAACGCCTCCTCCCCAAAGAGCTTAAAGGGCGCGTTTAATAAGAAAATAGACAGTTATGATGTTGGAGTCAAATAAAACACGACTTTTTTATTATCTGCGGTTTTCTCTTCCATGATAATACATTAATTATACACCGAAAACATCCGATACAACTTTTTTTTCTGGTGCTTCAATTCTAAGCAAGATTTATGTCCAGTTTTTCTTTCGCAAATTTCTTCTTCTAGCACCATCGCTATTTTCTTGTTTTTGGTTAGAGCTGTAAATATTGCAGGCACCACAAAACCCACTTCCCGTTTCCCTTTCCCCGTAAATTTGACTGTTATTTGGTTGCCGGGGTCTTCATTCAAAAAATGATGCATCAGACTTGAAATTTCTATTGGAACATTACCAACCAATTCTTCCTTTTCTTCCTCGTTATTTTTATATAACCCAATGGCAAACTTTTTCTATTCTAGTGCTTCGGATCGATTATCCCGACGAGCTACTAGTGTTTCTCCAATACAAGGCGTACAAAAACTTTTATAAGCATGGTGACCCCTAATAATACTTTGAAATACTACCCTGTGGTACAGTTGAAAATTACGTTTCTCTATAGCTCTTGCTATTTCTATCTTGTAAGTAGTCTTGCAAATTAAGGAAAGAGTAAAACCATTGCATTGCATCTAAAAGACACGCATTTTGAAATTCGAAAATTCGAATCATCATTCGGATCAACGAGTAAAACCAATGCATTGTACGAAAAGAAAACGTGACTTCTAAACAAATCTGGTACATTACAAGGTGCAGTTTTACAAAAGCAAGATGAACAATCAAGCGGAATTATCAACGCAAGCAATTTCTCACAAGGGCGAATAAAGAAAAAAATACAGCATGGAATTTAAAGGAAAAGTCATAATGTACGCAAAGGAAAATTCTCTTCGTTCTGCAGCGAAAACGTTCAGTATTGACCGCAAAAGAGTTCGCGAATGGGTCAACAATGAAGAGAAAGTAGCCAATATGAAAGGAAAACGATTCAGACTTAAAGGTGGGGGACGTAAGCTTACAGACAATGAACCAGAAGAGGAAGTTCTTAACTGGATTCACCAACGAAGAGAAAAATATGCTTCGCGTTTCCAAAAGGCTCATAATGTTCAAGGCTAAAGCAATCTTTGATGAAAGATGTGGTGACAACAAAGCCTTAAATGCTAGTTTCGTTGCTAGTAATGGTTGGTTGGTTAAGTTTTTGCGACGCAATAACCTGTCTTTGCGAAGGAGGAGCACTATTTCTCAAAATGATCCGTCCCATTTTATTAGTAAGCTTGTTGGCTTTGTTTTCCATGTGCGAAGATTATCAATGAACACTAACTATGCACCGAGTTGTGTAATAGCAATGGATGAGACAGCTGTTTGGGCGGACATGATTGGTACTCAACCATCAACACAACTGGTGCAAAAGAAGTAGCACTCAAATCAACTGGTCATGAAAAAGTACGTGTAAGTGTTTGCCTGACCGCGAAAGCTGATGGTACAAAAATGACACGCTTTATAGTTTTTAAAGGTGCCAGGCGAGAGTTTGCAGCTCTCAATGATCGATTTAAAAGTCGTTGTGCAGTGGCATATTCGCTGAACGGTTGGATGAATGAAGAACTGCTGAGTGCCACTGGCCCCGCCAAGAGGAACGGCGGAGGCAGTCTTCTTCCTATCCTGCGAGATTTATTTAGCACGTTTTTATTATGGACTTCAGGTTGTCTTTGTAACGTAGATTTGGGCATCCCTTAGGACGAGAGCCTTCTTTGAGCTATCCATAAAACAAAGCTTTGGGAATTCGGTCGTCGTTCATTCGTCGTACGTGTCCGAACCAGCGCAGCTGAGACTTTATTATCATAGCTTCAATGCTTGGTATATCCCGCTTTTCTAAGACGTCTGTGTTGGTGCCTCGGTCTTGCCAGCGAATATTGCATATTCGGCGAAGGCAGCGCATGTGAAATGCTTCAAGCTGGCGAATATGTTTCCTGTAGGTGGTCCACTTTTCACAGGAGTACAGCAGAGAGGATGTACACAGTGATTTTTGTTCCCAGTTTGACATCGTGACTCTTCCATAGTCTACCGTGAGACCTAACCCAATACCTCGGTTGCGGCTTCAAGGGTTATCTGCTGAAAGTCGGTCCACAGTTGTTCTATGTCCAAATTCTGGTTAGCAGGAGTGTTGATTGAGCCAAGTCTGGAGTATAATCGGTCTTGGAGGTCTTGTGCCTTATCATCACAAGCCAGCGCTTTGACGTTAATCTTTCCTACATGAGGTTGGCGCTGTCTCCTCTCAGGTGGCACAAGCTTCAGATTCATTTTACTTCTAAGAAGAAGATGGTCTGACAGTCAACCGTTGCCTCTCATTGCACGTGTGATATTCACGTCCCTCCTGTCACGCTGGCGTACGATGATATAGTCTAGCGGGTGCCAGTGTTTAGATCTGGGGTGCTTCCAGGTTGTCTTGTGCTTGTGGGCCTGCTGGAATAAGGTGTTGGTAATGCAAAGGTCATGAGTTGCGCACATAGACAGCGAGAGATTTCCGTTTGCATTGCACTTGCCTAGGCAGTGCTGACCCAGAATCTTTGGTCACATAATGTGGTCCGCCCCTACACGTGCATTAAAGTCACCAAGTATGATCAACTTGTCCTTTTTCTGTGAAGCCAGGATGACACTGTTGAGTTCTTCGTAGAATGCGTCTTTGCTTTCATCTGTGTGCGTCATGGTGGGTGCATAGGCGCTGATGATGGTTGCGTAGTCAGTTTTGTCTAGTTTCAGTCGTAGCACCAGTATCCTGTCTGATATTCCTCGTAGGAGTGTCTCAAGGTTGCATGCCAGTTGTGTGCGGATGGCAAAGCCTACACCTGAAGTGCGAGGCACACCTTCAGGTTTACCTATCCAGAAGAAAGTGTAGCCTGCATCGAGTTTCGCTATGCTGGACTCCTCTTGCAGCCTCGTTTCGCTAATAGCCGCTATGTCAACACGGTAGTCATGAAGCTTGCGACCAATAATAGCGCTTCTTGTTTCTTCCCGATCTTCGTTGTCTAGCAGGGTACGCACATTCCAAGATCCAAAGATAAGTCCGAGTTTCTTTCCAAATTACTTACCCGCAAGACTGGATACCCAACTGGGCGTGGCAGCCCAGTAGGGACAAGTGGGATTGGCGATGTTTGGGGCACCTTTTCTTGCCCCTTCCACTGTCTGGGGTGAGCAGCGCTGCTCCTAAATAGGCCTGCTCAGCCACCCAAGGAGGATACGAACAACTAATCTATTCCAGGTGTTAACTGAAAGACCGTCACCCTTGAGTCAACTACGTGCAGAGCCGTGGCTAAGAACGCCCAGTAGCATCCTCTACCTGTCGCGGTCACCACTATCCGTCGCCGTAAGGCTTGAATTAGTCGAGACGACCTGCACACAAGGTGAACATTGTTTGTGCGGAGCACGATCCACCCTCTCCACCAGGAGACCCGAACCACCGGTGCTAAAGATAGCCACATGATAGTGAGAATACTGGCCGCAGATTTTATTTCGGAATATTGTTCTCCTAGACGGATTGCTGAATAGCCGAGAGCCTCGTCTGCCCTAGATGAAGTCGGGTTGCTTCCTTTATGGGGTTTGCTAGGTCCGCCTCGGTTGTGGTTCGTCCGCTTTCTCTGCCGTTCCAGACTTCATGCACTAAGGGGGAGCATTCCCATAACAACCTAAGGGCAACCCGCCGGTTACCCTCACTTAGTTTAGTACCACTGTCGAGTGGAGGTCCCGGGGTATGGCCGCCGGCACGCACAGCCGACTACTTGGAGCATTAAGCGAGAGTTAAGTAGAGTGTTGTGAAGCAGTGATTCCATCCATGCCGTACCAGCACTAGAGCATGCGACAGATAATCAAAGGTGCTACCACTTACACACTACCTCATATACCCTTTTGGTGTGGTGCATCATTAAAAGTAGCATTTTACACTGCGGATGTTGGTAAGTTTCTTAGAGGGTTGTATTTCCTGACCTAGAAGAGCACAGGCCTTGTATAGAGGGACTTTTTTAGATATGATAAGCTGGAGCTGAAATAAATTATGGTAAAATAACTAAATAACGAAAAGAAATAAATGAATACTGGAAAATAATTGAATAAATTAATGAAAAAATTCATAGGTGACACGAAGACAAAAACGAATAAAAAAAATTGGGTCCTATTTCCCAAAGACACAATTTGAGAGGAAAAAACGTTTTCATTATTGGAATATTTGTGTGGAAATCAAAGGATAGTGGGGAGCTTTAATTACGTATTTTTAGAGAGACAAATGATAAGGAAACAATGTATTATTATTTTATTATCCAGCTGAGTGTCTTCCTGGTGAGAGTGCTTTTGTCTTTTCCTGGCAAAAAAAAGGCATTTTTGGTTGTGGGGCAATGTTAGCGAGGTTGGTCGGTCACGTGATCGTTTCCGCGTGTGTCACCATCACTTCTGGTTTGTTTGTAATTGTTACCTTTTCCAAGTGGATCGGTGGTGATTCTATGTGGTTTAAGACTGTCTGCATGATGTCTGCTGCTAAATTAATAGAAGTTAAGTATACACAGGTAGGAGAACAGTTGTTTGAAAATTAATTTTATTGTAAATGGTTGATATTTTGGAGTCTTGAGTGGATTTCACTTTCGGATTGGCATCGATGGACAGCATTTGAAGAGACTTTGCCTCGATCGAATTCCTTCCTGAATGTCTGTAATGAAAAGAGAGAGAATTAAAGAAGGATAGAAAGGACGGCTACACCTGTTTCTCCTGTGGTAAACTTTTTAGTTTATCAATATTTAACAATTGAAACATTTTTTTAACGCAGTAATTAGCCACTGGAGAAAGAGATGAGGCATTGGGACTTAAAGAGGCACCGAAAATGGATGACGTCTTAATGTATCAGGAAGAGGTTTCTTAGAATAAAATGATTTAAGATTTTGTCTACAAGTTTTTTTTCAATGGATTAGAGAAAAGGAGTGATACTTGTATAGAAATTGTGAAAAATAATAACTACTGAGCAAATTGATTTCCACAGATGATTGGCACAGAACGTTGCACAGGCACAGGGTAATACTGCAGTAATATTCAAAGTTTCTTTAAGATATTTGGTTTTTGGTACAATCCACTTAAAAATCGCCTTTTTAGCAACCGTCCACTCCGAACAAGATTCTCATCTTGCCTTGAAATTTGATATGGTGTGGGTGTGGCATCCACATGACCCACGCAGGTTTCTGATGCAGCCATTAAGCAACTTGAAGCATTCATTAAGATGTGTTGAATTTATTGCAGTGGTGCTTTTGTTTCACAAAGGAAAGCAGCAACGATTGAAACGGAGATTGCAGTCGTTTTTTGGGGGGTTGCTTTGTTGGCTTGTTTTTCTAGCAGTGTTACATTCAGTGAGGTAAAACTGTAATACTTTAGAGTCTTGTTAGATGATATATGTATCACTCATTTGACTGTCAGCAAGTTAATTGGTTAGGTGAAACGCATTGCAAACACCTCTGCTGGTGTTCAGATTATTGCACCTATTAAAAAGGACAAGAGTTTTTCTTAGATTCACTCTAGCTTGAAACTGCCTGTTACATCATTTTGGTAATGTTATCTCTCATCCCCTCTGCATCCCACTCTTCCCCTCCACTCCTTTCCCTCTCCCCTTCTTTCCCTCTCCCCTTCTTTCCCTCTTCTCTCCTTTCCCTCTTCTCTCCTTTCCCTCTCACCCTCCCTCCTTCCCCCTCTCTCCCTCCCCCTCTCTCTCCCTCCCCCTCTCTCCCTCCTTCCCCCTCTCTCCCTCCTTCCCCCTCTTTCCCTCCTTCCCCCTCTCTCCCTCCTTTCCCCNCGCTTTCGCCATACCTGTTTAAATTCTTTGGCGAAATCATACTTTGAGAAATTTCCTACGACGAAGGCGTGAGTGCGAGGGGTCCACATCAATTATCTTAGATATGCGGACTACACTGTGTTGATTGCTGACTCAGGAGAGAACCTGAAAACCTCATTGACATTGAATGCCATTTTCTTATTGATACTAGCAGTATCAATGAGGAAATGACATTGTCAATGACATTGACACACACACACACACTATCTCTCTCTCTCTCTCTCTCTCTCTCTCTCTCTCTCTCTCTTTGGATCGATCGATCGATCGAAAAAAGAAGCCCATATGGGCAGAGTGCATACGACCAAGCGCAATAGACGTTTGCAACAGATGAAGTCGTCAGTGCCTGGAATAGGCAAGACACTTAAACAAAGTGGTAGAAGACCAAGAAGAAGAAGAAGAAAAAGAAGAAGAAGAAAAAGAAAAAGACTATGAAATCAAACATCATAATAAAAACAAAATAAGTAGAAATTGGCTAGGGATGCAATTAAATCCAATAAGGTTTTATACAAAGTCTGCCACTAACAAATGAAAAAACATTGCTTAGCGTTAAAGATTATATTCAATACCTTGTATAATTCTCACAGAGCCTTTTCACTTTAGAGACCTACAACAGGAAATAGTTATTACATCTTAGTTTTTTATTTTGCTAATGTTCCTTAATAAACTGAACACAATACAAAGAAACATACATTTGCTGTACTATAATATTTTTTCAAGCAGCTTTACTAGTGAGAGTATTCTTTCTTACGTTGAGAGCTAAACATCTGTCAGTTTTTCTAATATACTCTATCGTTAGCTCTCCAGTTACATTCGTTTGCACTTTTTACAGCCAACGAGGTACTGTGTCCTTGCACACTCCGCTGACCAAAGAATTCCACTTTTCTCTTACATTCATTATCTGAAGGAAAGTAAAGATATGATTGTGGCTCCCCTTACCCTCTTCAGATGATTTGTATATATATCTACCTCACTCTCCCTCTCTCTCCCTCCCTCTCTCTCTCTCTCTCTCTCTCTCTCTCTCTCTGTCTCTCTCTCTAATTTTAACAGGAACAAGTACACCAATACACGTAAAGTAGTAAAATATTTAGTAATTAGTTTTGTCATTAACATATTTTGTCTAATTTCCAGCTTTTTATAAACAATGAGTTTTGTAACTCAGTGAGTGGCAAAACATTCCCAACATTTAATCCATCTACAGAAGAGAAAATTTGTGATGTACAAGAAGGAGACAAGGTAAGGCTTTGTTGTTATTATTATTGAAGTATTTCTTTACGTATGGATTTTACTACAATTACCTACAGGGTCACCCCAGTGACCTAGGGCAGATAAAGGTCCTATGAGATATGGCACGAACAATAAAGGAATTATTTACAAAGAGTATAAAATGACCATGACAAGTAAGTGAAAACATCATTGGCATGAATATTAAAAGAGAATTGTCACATTTCTAAACACTATGAACAGTATAAAAAATTGGTCAAAAAGCTGTGTGAAAAAACAAAAGTATTTCTGATTTTTGCAATATCAAATTGAGAGTGCTTTCGAAGAATATGAGCAGTGCCTGTGAGGACAATTCTGTAGTTCTTGTACTCTATGCTTTCCAGATATTTTTTCTATATGTTTTTGAGACCCCCTTCTTCATCCGTAGTGCCCCGACAATCACTGGAACAGTTCTAGCTTTGACATTGCACATTTTTTGAATTTATGTCTCTAGGTCTTTTTACTTGCTAAACTTTTTGAATTCCTTAACTGAAATGTTTTTATCACTTGGCACATTTATGTCAATTAAAGTGCACAATTTGTTTTTCCTGTCTTAATTATTGTGTTAGGACAACTGGCTTGAATTGTCCAATCAGTGTTGATCGGAAAGTCCCACAGAATAGTGGCATTTTCTCCTTCCTTGACTGGTGGTGGATGGTGTTCATACCAGTTGGGGTTGGTTTCAATACCAACGAGTTTACATATACCCCAGTGGAGATATTGCCTAACATGGTTGTGGCATTTGACGTGCTCATTTGGAGCAAGTACCGGATATCCAGACAGAAGGTGGTCTATTGTTTACGTGTGCTGATCACAGAACTGGCAATTAGGGTCAGCTCCATTCTTCAGTATGTTTGCTTGGTAATTCTGGATAAATAAGCTTTGGTCTTGTGCTGCAATGATGAAGCCTTCTGTCTCATCCTGCACTCCTATATTGATGTGCTGCATATTGATCTACATCAGCATCTTGGCTTTGAAGAGGATCCTGTCCATGCAGAGCTTTCTGGCTCCAATGATCTGCAAGCTGTTTCTGTGCTTTCCTTTCAGCATTCATTTTAACTTAATTTGTAGTTACTGTGGTATTACATCCATCTTTGTCTTCTTCAATGGTTATTTCTACACCTAATTCATTTTCAAATTTCTGGACTTCTTTGTAAACTGAGTGCAGTTTCTTACTTCTTTCATACCTGCTTACTAGTTTTGATAACCAATCATCTTTTGATTCAAGATAAGTTTTACAAGACATTTCAAGTTGTATGAGTCCATCACCCCCTTCGCATCTAGGCAAATAGAGACAATATCTAATTTGGGGTGGAGCATACCATTTGACCTGAATAGTTTTATAGTTTTACAGTTCATATGTTTAATGTCAGGAGGGTTCCAGTTTATTTTGTTGTAGCTGAATTGTAAAACTGGTACAGCAAGGGTGTTTATTGCCTCAATTCTATTTTTTGAGTTAAGCTCAGTTTTAAGCACTAACCTAACTCTTCAGTAGTATTCCTTATGAATTTTCTCCTTCATTCCAACATGGTTTATTATTATTATTATTATTATTATTATTATTATTATTATTATTATTATTATTATTATTGAGTGGTGGAGCAATACGAGCCCATGGGGGACTCAGGGGTAGAAACCCCAGCAAACCCATCCAACTACCAGCCCAATCAGGGTAAAGTGGGTGCATGCATCACACCCGTGTGTGTGCGGTATTAATGTACATAAAAAAACAGCACATGACCTTGCAGTTGGGGCCTGTTTAGGTTAAGGACTAAGTAACAAAGTAAGAACTCGGTACTCAGCCCTTCAGAACAAGAGATCCACGCTCACAACACCTAGATATGATGCTTCCCCACTACTCCCACCCATTAAACAGAAATGCATGATGTGTCAGCCCTTTTGGGACATGCACAACCAGTTAAGGTCAGGCAACTGACTGGCAAGTCTGCGGTTTGAGCGGGAATGTTTATTATTATTATTATCATCATCTTTTTCACATTTTGTGTCTGGCTGTTTTCATTGCCAAGTTCTATGCTGATAGGCAGGTCATAACAAATCACCATGGGCTACCAGCATTTTCTTTTTTTAAAACTCCAGTACTTTTTGCAAAATCCTGGCTGTTCCCAACAACGTTGTCTTTTGAAGTACTCCTAAGTTGCAGTGAATCCCAAGCTTTTCAACCCACTTTTTAAATCCTTTGGTCACAGATCCCAGAGCTCCAATAGCAATAGGGACAACTTCTACTTTTTTCAGTTTCCACAGTCTTTTTATTTCTCTTTTCAGATCTTGATACTTTTCTACTTTTTTTTTCTCCTTCTCTGCCACGTTCGCATCCGCCGGTACTGTTATGTCAATGATTATTGCCGTATGTTCCTTCTTTTCTACCAAGACTAAATCTGGCCTTCTTGCTTCAATCACATTATCACACTGGATATTTACATCCCACAA
>RDPX01000298.1:71356-88050 GCA_003991215.1 Morbakka virulenta | reverse complement strand
GGAAAAATTTTAAAACACCAGAAAATGTCAATGTCCACAAGAATGAGAGTACTGCAGTGCTACGTAACATCTACCCTGCTGTATGGATGTGAATGCTGGACAATATCAGTCGAAATGGAAAAGAAGTTGGAAGCCGCTGAAATGTAGTTCTTGAGAAGGATGTTAAGAATATCATGAACTGATCATGTAGCAAACGATGAAGTTTTACAAAGAGCAGGAACAGAAAAGAACCTGTTGAGAACAGTCCGAAGAAGGCAGATAGAATTCTTGGGACACGTCATGAGGGAGGAGGGTCTGGAAAACTTGGTACTGACTGGATGTATAGAAGGAACCAGAGACAGAGGGCGGCAGCGAAGAACATTTTTGGGAAATGTGACGGACTATGTGGCAAAAAACTGGAGGAATGGAATACAAACAAGTGAAATATTACATCTGACAAGGAACAGGGTTAATTGGAACATCATGATAGCCAACGTCTACAGACATGGCACTTAGAAGAAGAAGATATTTGAAGATCCCCAACTATTTTTTTCATGGTAATAAATGAAAGATCAGTGTAGATAGGGGCAATGGTCAACTGTGTTGTAGCATTTAGAAAAGTTACTGACAAAATGTTTATTGTAAGAAATACTAATTAAAATGTGGAACTGTTAGAAATAAATCATCAGGATTGGTATATTTATTTTCATTATTTTTGTATTTGTTGTCAATTCATGCTTAAAATTTGTTATTTATTGATTTATAGAAACTGGAGACCCTTGATAATGGAAAACCATTAAAGAATGCATGTGGTGATATGCATTTTTCTCTTAATATCCTGAGGTATTTTGCAGGGTGGTCAGACAAAAACTGTGGCAAAACCATTCCATCAGGTATCCATTTGAATTGAAGTTAATAGACAGTAGTTACAAAAAATGTTCCTATGTTTAAATCATGTAGAATTTCAGTATAGCTGTTGATGTTGCCATTAATATATTTATTTGGTTCATTCATCAAAAACTTTGGAAGCTGAGAGTGTGCAGGGGTGGGCTTTGGTTTTTAGAATTAAGAGCAAGCCCAGACTTTGTTTTTACTTTCTCTGTTTTGTGTCTTCTTTTCCCAATCATGGAGTTTGATGCTTGAATAGTGCTCTCCATTTTCCTCTGTGAAAAAATCTCCCTCAAGCAATCCAGCGGCATTCATAGCTTCCTTCACAGTGTTAAGCTAGATTTTTCTTGGGCTGCCTGGAGGTCTCCTTCCTCGTACTTCCATTGCCTTCCTGGTACTTCCATTGCCTTCCTGGAGCATTGTTTTCCTTTCTGTGCCACATGTGGCCATACTACCTGAGCCTTCCCACAACTATTACCTTGCAGAGCTCCCTGATTCCACAACTCCTGGCAACCTCTTCCGGACCATACCCCTCCATGTCACATCAGCCATGTATTGCAGCATTCATCTATCTCAGATGGACAAGCCTGGACATAAAGAGATTTACAAGATCTGGGCATCTGCATTACAAAGTTATTGTTAAGTTGGTTTTTTACTTTGTGAAGTTTTAAATTTAACATTTTAATTACGTTTGACATTCAGCTTGCCATGATTTTATATTTGTTTTGTCATATATTTAGGTTTCATTTGAATTCTGTTTACTTTTTTTTAAACTTTTTTTTTTCTTCATTATTTTAATTGTATTATAATTTTTTTTTTATTTTTATACATAGGACCTATATGAAAAACAGTTATATAAACTGATATAATGCACCTGTTGAAATATAATCAAATAATAATAATATGGAAGTATAGGGAAAACTGAATTTTTCTTTGATAATGTGTGTACATTCTCTTCTTAGGGACTTACATTTCCATTTGAGCTAAACGTCATGAATTTATTACAGACCTTCAGAGTTGACCAATAATAATAATAATATGCAATTAATAAGTGGTTTTATAAATTTTATGTTGGTATTAATATTGTATTTATTTTCTTGTTTTTTTTCTTGTTTTTTTTCTTGTTTTTTTTCGTAGATGGGAGCGTGTTCACTTATACAAGGCATGAACCAGTTGGTGTGTGTGGAGCAATTATTCCAGTATGTACCTGGTATGTTTTTTCTTGTTGGAATGCCTTGTCAGTAGGTATAGCACATTTAAAACCAGGCATCTTCATCTCTTGTACCTTCAAATACCCTTCTACTATTGATAATTTTGTACTACTGCAGGTAAGGACAATGAAGAGAGCCATAGTACCATGGAATAAGTTGAGCTTTTAATTTAGAAAAACAGCAAGAGACTGTTGAGTACAATGAAGCACAAAATTTGCCATTATTGATATACCACATTTATTTTGACCAATATTCTCAAACTCCATTTCAAGAAAGGGTTCATTGTTGAATATGAGAGAGAGACACAGAGAGAGACACAGAGAGACACAGAGAGACACAGAGAGACAGAGGGAGAGAGAGAGAGAGAGAGAGAGAGAGAGAGAGAGAGAGAGAGAGAGAGAGAGAGAGAGAGAAAGGCAAAGATGATAGATATACAGACTGGGAAGAGGAAAAGAGGAGATAAAGGGGGGGAGGGAGTTGTATGCATATCTGAATGATGTCTCGTGGGAAAGTAATGCCTTAAAGTTCATTTTGAACATTGTTTTTTTTAAGTTGTATGAGAAAAAGTTGTTTTTTGCTTTATGTTGAAGAAAGTAAGGGGTCAGTTTCTCTGCCAGCATCATGACAAAGTGCCATCCATGAGCTTCAGATTGTCATAAATGGAAGGCCGAAGAACACAAGAGTTTTGGTCTTCATGGAGAGGTAATAAAAGAAGACTTTGTGTCATTTTAACAGTATTTTGGTAAATATTTTTTTATCAGTGTTTGTAAGGGAAATTTGTCGTTATTGTTTTAAAAAATCCTCTATTTTAATGTAACACATTAAAAAACCCCAGGATTGCAAGTAGCATTTGACAATACTTCAGTCAATGCCTGGGATTTTATTGTTTTCTTGCTTCTAGTGTATTGTGGCATTCTTTTCAAGGTGATGGCTTGTCTAGGTTGCCTCTAGAAATCTTAAACAAGGATCTCAAGCAAGGTTGTATCAAGTTGGTAAAGGAATTTGTTTTGGGCTGAATTTTTAGTTTTGAAAGAACCATGGAAGTTTTTGTGAAAACTAGCTATCTGGGCAAGGATATCCTTAATGCAAGTGAGGATGTTTTGGTTATGTCTTTGGTCCCTTTACATTTTTTGAGGAAAAATAAATAAAATATATCATAAAAGGCCATAAATCATCTATTATCTGAGTTGAGTCTCTTGTGTTGTTTAGTTAGTTAGTTGCATTAATTGGTTCTCATCTCTTTGAAGTTAAGGGCTGTTGTCACATATTATGTTGGTTTTCACTTCTTAAGGCTGTTGAGAGATTACGAGACCGAAAGGGGTTTTTTCTGTGATGTGGTAGACATTAATGTGGTAGAGATATGTGATTTCAGTTTTTTTTATTCAATGTTCCACCAGGCAAGTCGATTAAGAAAATTAGCCTGTTTGAAAAGCCAAATTGGCAAAAATTAGCAAATGCTGCTTTGAACCCACAAAATTTTAAGATGGGTTGTATTCAGTTGTCACCATACTAGTCCTGATTTATTGAGCTCGTCAAGAGACACACTAATGCACAGGGCATCTTGATCTGGACGAGAAATGGGATCTATTTGTGCAAGTTTGAGATTTGAGAATAATGCTTTTGATAGATTGACCCTTGTGTAGAAGTGAGGCAATGCATTGCCCAGGGCTATTAAAGTTGGAGGGTTAACTCTGAAGGTCTGTAATAAATTCATGGCATTTAGCTGAAATGGAAATGCAAGTCCTTGAGAAGAAAATGTACACACATTATCAAAGAAAAATTCAGTTTTCTCTATACTTACCTATGTTTTATTGAAGTACACAATTAGTCTCACCCAAACATTTGGTTAAGGTTTCCTTTTCAAACTCCAGTAAGGGTGGAAAACAACTGTCTCTGTTTGCACCCTGATGATGGTGAGTATATATTAGCTTATAGCAATATCCTGTTGATACCACCACAGCCTGGCTTCATTGCAAACTATGCTTTTCTGGTCTATCTGTGTTGGCTTTTGTGAAAATTTATTTCCCTGGCTAATGAATGGCTTGAAGGGGCAAAAGCCCAGGGAGATTGCCCCAGCCAATCTCTGGAGTGTTGTTCTGTATCCTTTATTTTTAAACTTACGTTTTCTGTAGGAAAATCACACCTTGCTTCATGAATTTTTTGAGATTTTGAATGCCATGGCAATTTGGGGAACAAAAAGTTTAGCATTGTAATCCTACTGCTACACTGTCTTGGTAGGGGATTGCATGGATCAAGTATGTCATCCTCTTCATGTTTGTCATTTTTTGGCTTTCTCTTTGTCAGACTTTACCTGCTTGATGGTGGTTGGATAGGTGAAAAAGCTGAGAAGGTATCAAAGAGATGTATTGGATTTGAGTTTAGAGGGTTCCTTTTTATAGCTGGGGGTGTTTGTGGTTTCTGAAGGTTGCATTTTAAGAAATTTCAGTGCATTTGGACATGTGGTGTTTTTCATTTTGTTTGTTTGTGTTTGCTTGTCTGTTTATTTTAGAGGGATGGTGAGTTTGATGGTATCTTTCCATGTGATTGTGGTGCTACTGTGGTATAAGTTAATACGTTTTTCATTCAAGAATTTATATTTTGGGGGCTATTTTGTTTTGTTTTTCTAGTGGAATTTTCCCATGGTCATGTTGATGTTTAAACTGGGTCCAGCACTTGCTTGTGGAAACACATGCATTGTTAAACCAGCAGAACAAACCCCGTTAACTGCACTGTATGCTGCATCACTAATTAAAGAGGTATGTGAATTTACAGGGGTGTTTTCCCCACCAGTTGCTCCTGGTTAATTTATTTCCATTAGTACAATTTTTATCGCCTTAATATTTCCATGTATCTTAAGTATTTGTGCATATGTATATATCAATGTATCTACATATGTATGTATGTATGTATGTATGTATGTATNATGTGATTGTGGTGCTACTGTGGTATAAGTTAATACGTTTTTCATTCAAGAATTTATATTTTGGGGGCTATTTTGTTTTGTTTTTCTAGTGGAATTTTCCCATGGTCATGTTGATGTTTAAACTGGGTCCAGCACTTGCTTGTGGAAACACATGCATTGTTAAACCAGCAGAACAAACCCCGTTAACTGCACTATATGCTGCATCACTAATTAAAGAGGTATGTGAATTTACAGGGGTGTTTTCCCCACCAGTTGCTCCTGGTTAATTTATTTCCATTAGTACAATTTTTATTGCCTTAATATTTCCATGTATCTTAAGTATTTGTGCATATGTATATATCAATGTATCTACATATGTATGTATGTATGTATACAAATAAGATTAACGTAATTTGTAAACTTGACACTGGTCTCAAGTGGGTCTAAGTATTGGATTTAAACTTCGACTTTTGACCTTTAACGCGTGACCTGTATCCTGGTAAGAACGTGACTAATTGACTCACAGGCATACTAATCTCATTCCACTTTTCTGCCTTCCATCACTTTTTCTCTATCCTCACTTCCCTGTCTTTTCTTGCCTGCATCCCCTCCTTGCTTTACCTCTCTATTTTCCCTTCTTTTCTTTTATTTCCTCGTCGTCCTTTTCTTTCCTCTCTTTTCTGTCTTCCCACTCTTCCTACTCTTCCCTTTCCTTCCCCTTTCCCCTTTCTTGCTCCTTTCCCCTTTCCTTCCCCTATTCCCCTTTCCTTCCCCTTTCCTTCCCCTTTCCTTTCCCCTTTCCTTTCCCCTTTCCTTCCCCTTTCCTTCCCCTTTCCCCTTTCTTCCCCCATTCCCCTTTCTGCCTTTCTTCCCTCCCTTACCTCTCTTACTTCTCTTAACTTTTCCCTCTCATATTTTTTGCCCCTCTCATTTCTTTCTTTAACCTCCTCCATCTTTTCCTCTGCTCCGTTTCTCCCTTCTCCTCTTTTCCCGTTTACCCCTCCTCCCTTACTTCATTTTCCCCCTCATCTTCTTCATGTTCCGTTCCCCCTTCTCCTTATCTAGCTAATCTACATCGGATTTCTTTGTCGCTGCCCACAATAGACTGGGGTTTTTTTATCACCTGTCAATATTGATAAATAATGTAAGTCATGGATGATGTCTTCTTTTTAAAATAAAAAAAAAATTTGCTAACTTTTTTATTCAGTTTAATAATCAGAAATTAACTGAGGCTGGACAATCCTTTTTTTTAGGCTGGTTTTCCACCAGGTGTGGTAAATATCATTCCAGGATACGGACCAACTGCTGGTGCTGCTATCTCAGAACACATGGATATCAACAAAGTTGCTTTTACAGGTTCAGCCGAGGTACGCTTCTCTTTCATTATTCATACGTCCTTTTCAAATCAAATTCACTCTTGAATATTGTTACTGTTATTATTGAGTGGGGGAGCCATACGAGCCCACAAAGGACTCAGGGGTAGAAACCTCAGCAAACTCATCCGACTCGCAGCCTGATAAGGGTGCATGCATCGCACCCTAGTGTGTGCTATATTGATGTAAATTAAAACAGCGCATGACCTTGCAGGTTGGGTCTGTCCGGGTTTCCCAGTTTAGGTGACCCATTCTGCTTGAAACGGTCTCCATAGGGAGACTTAACACCCAAGACTTCAGGACTAAGTAAAAAGTGCGACCTCGGTACTCAGCCCATCAGAACTCGAGATCCACTGTCACGACGCCTAGATATGATGCTCCCCCACTACTTCCGCCCGTTAAACAGAAATGCGTGATGTGTTAGCCCTTTTGGTACATGCACAACTGGTTAAGGTCATGCAACTGACTTGAAAGTCTGCGGTTTTGAGGGGGAATGTTTGATGTAGCCCTTTATTATTGTTTTTTGGAAAGGATTTTCTCGGATTTACTGCCGGTCTTTGCCTGGCACCGGGGCCTCTCCGAGGCCCTAGGGTCACCAGATCATCTGACCTGACTTTTCAAGCATCTTTCCCAAATACGTGCACTCCCTAGAAGAGCTGCCTTCTGTATCGTTTCAAACGACAACTCAACGCCTACCATGGCAAGATAAGGGACGAGACTCTCTGTTAGGGACCCGAGAGCACCCACGACAACTGGTATCACCAATGTTTTCACATCCCAGAGACGAGATACCTCTCAAGCCAATTCCGAATATTTTTCAATTTTCTCCTCTTCCTTGGATACAGGATGCACGCCTTTTCTTTCCTTTTATAATTATTATATCTGGTCTTCTCGCTTCAACAAATTTGTCAACATGGACATTGAAGTCCCACAAGATTTTAACATTTTCATTCTCCACCACACTTCTGCTCTGTGTTCATACCATCTGTCTGAGTGTGGTAGCCCATGCACTTTCACGGTCATGTCTCGTCCTTTTGCCCACACATTCTGCTCAGCACTGATTCTCTGGTGCGTTTAATTTTGGCTTTCCTGTAGTTGGCGCGGAGTGCTTGGTCTTGGACTGCCACTAGAAGACTCTCAATTAGACACTTCAAGCTACCTCTTTTCAACCATTGCCAGCTTAATGGTGATGCAAATTCTTTTGCCTGCCGCACATGTTGCCCGTGCATCGCCTTGTCCTACCGCCTTTCTTTCCTCTGTTGTTTCTGCTCCTTCCTGAATGTTTTTCTTTCACTTTGAGATGGTCTTTTCACATACGTTTTGACTGCTCCCATGATGTCAGAGCTCTTATTGGCGATGTATTGGCTTAGGCTTTCTGCTTCATATTTTACGGTGTCATAAACACTCATCAGACCTCTACCACCTTCTTCTCTGTGTACATAGAGGCGGTCTGCATCTGCTCGTGGATGCGCAGCACCATTTGCGCGCATCAGCTTTCGTGTCTTCCGATCTAGTCGTTCTAGCTCCTGCTGCGTCCATTCTAGGATCCCTCCTCCATATCTGAAGAGAGATACCGCCCACGTGTTTATAACTTTTACCAGGTTTCCAGCATTCAGTTTTGACTTACTGTAAGTACCTTTCTCAACCTTCTGATGTACTCGTTTGGCACATTGATTTTCATTTCGTTCTGTTTTATGACATCCAACTCAAGCACTCCAAGATACCTATAGGAATTGTCCTCGGCAATTGACCGTTTTACCTCATTGTTTTCAAACACGATTCCAGAAATATCTTTCACTAATCTTCCTCGCTTCAAAGCCGTGATGGCATACTTATCAAATCCAAACTACATCCTGATATCATCACAAAAACACTAACAGTATTCAACAGTGACTCCAAGTCCCACTTGCTCTTACCGAACAACTTCAAACCATCCATGTAGAGGAGGTGATTAAATTTAGTCTTGTTCCTAAACACGTAGCTAGGTGCAGCTTTCCGGAGTACCGCTATCAGTGGTATCATCTCTATGACAAAAAGGAGGGGTGAGAGACCTTGAAATATTCCTCTTTTTATTGCTACTTCCCCTAGATCTTTTCCACCACTCTGTAACATAGTCCTCAAAGATTTCATACTCGCTCTCAACATGTTTCTTATCCTGCTATCAACCCCATACATCTCTAAACACTCGTGAATCCATGTGTGTGGCACCATATCATAGGCTTTACTGTAATCAACCCATTCCGTTGCCAAGTTGGTTAAGCGTGCCTTACTGTCTTTCATCGTACACTTGTCTATTACCAACTGCTCCTTAGTCCCTCTTCCGCACTTTGTGCATCCTTTCTGCTCCCATGGTAACAGATTTTGTTAATCAAGATGCTTGTAGATCTCATGGCTTATTGATGTTAATTGTTTCCACATAAGGGGTAGGCATGTGATTGCTCTGTAGTTTGATGGTATGTTTCCTTTGCTAGTGCCTTTGGGTATTAACAACGTCCTTCCCTTAGTCATCCATTATGGAACCTGAGCACTCTGCAAGATCTCGTCCATTTGGTCTGCGATTCTTTGATGCAGCGTTGTGAATCTCTTTATCCAGTATCCTTGCACTCCGTCCGGGCCTGCAGCTTTCCATGGTGACGTACTACTACAAGCCTTAGTCACCATTTCAACTGTGATGGTGATGTCTTTTCGTTCTGCGTCCACCTTAATATCTCTTTTGACATCCTTAAACCATGCCGATAGGCGAATCATAACAAATGATCATGGGTTAACAGCATTTTCTTTTTTTTTCAAAACTCCCGTACTTTCCGCAAAATTCTCGCAGTTCCTAATAACGCAGTTTTTTGAAGCACTCCCAAGTTACAGTAAATCTCAAGCTATCCAAACCACTTCTCAAATCCTTTTGTCACACATCCCAGAGCTCCTATCACAATCGGTACCACTTCTACTTTCTTCAATTTCCAGTCTTTTTATCTCTCCTTTAAGATCTTGATACTTTTCTACCTTCTCCATTTCTTTCTCCTCAACATTCACATCCATCGGGACTGCTATGTCTTGTTTTTTTCTTAATGATTATTAAATGTGATTGTCTTACCCCTGTGATCTGATGACGTAACATTTTGTATTCATTGTTCTCTAGATATACCTCTGGTTTGTGAGAGTAGCATGTATTCCCACTTTCTACCTCGCATAGCATCCAGTGTGTGTGTACCATGCACCGTTAACCTGTCTACGCATATATTCTCACTTGGCCATTTGGAGCATTGGCTCGCTATGTGGCCTGCCGTTCCCCTTTTCTGGGTGCACACCCAATACAGGAGGGAATTTCCTGTCTTATCAATATGCTGTTTGATGTAGTGTGCTCCAATTGACTGTTCCTGGACACTACATATTAGTGCTCAGTAGTCGCTTTCGGGTCTTCTTTGCTAAGCCATTTAAAAGAGTTCTCCCAATCAGGCCTTTCATTATTTCTAAGAAACTGCCCGTTTATCTTTTTCTCATGCCACTCCTTAATCAATTTATTGCTCTGCTACTTTTTAAAGGCCATTGGCTTTTTGCTTTTTTAAGTCTGCAAATGTCTATGGAATTTGACCATTCTACGCATTTCTTCCCAACTATATTTTACATACCATCACAGTTTATTTTCTTCCGCTTTAACAGTGCATTCTATTCCGTCAGTTCTCGTCCTCCCTCTTTCCTTTTCGCAAAAATTCCTGTCATGTCACTGTTTGGGTCCAACGTTCTGTTCTTCGGCAAAAACCTTTGTGTCCGCCTCACCATCTCTTTAAGCCTGTCTTTTTTTCCAGGTTAGAACTGCCGCTTCCTAGCTCATCAAAGAAACAGCCTTGTGTTTGTAGTCTCTGATGTGCCAGTAATAGAAACTGGATTGGAATACCAGAGTATACAATATTTAATATTTCATCTTAGATTGGAAAATTGGTCATGGAAGCGGCCGCAAAATCGAACTTAAAAAGAGTCAGTCTTGAACTTGGAGGGAAAAGCCCTTTTATCATATTTGCTGATGCAGACTGTGAGTAAATAATACAGTTTATTTTATTAACATTTGTACGTTAACTTGCATTGCCCAACTACAATTCGTTTCGCCTTCCATGACTTACTGTTGATAAAAAATACAGGTATTGGTTTTGCGCTATTTACACCTACAAAGAGGTGTAACTAGGGGAGCTATTAATAAAAACAAATAACGAGAAAGAGGATTTAAAGCAAACAGACCTTGGCAATTGTACTAAGAAAGAACTGATGGAGGCTTTCAAACCAAGTCTTCCTGAACTCAAACAGATGATTTATGCCACAGCATATACAACCTTAAAACCAATAGCAAGAAGCTCCAAACAAACAAACGCAAGGAACCAAAATAGGGAAAAGTAGATGGAAAAGTAGATTAAACATTTTAAAGGTGAAATGGCCATCGTGAAGGAGCTCTGAAAAGGAGCTTTGAAAAGGGAGTGCTTGCCAAAACCCGCCATGAGGAGCTAAGCTTAAAAGAAAAATAAACAATCGCGATAGAGTTTTGCGGGAAACCCAGAAATCTAAATCGGTTGCTGACTGAGGTTTGTACAAGCATTTAAGGAACTCTTGTGATAAATAACTGAGAAAAGAAAAGGCTACGTGTCATCAAAGACTTTTGTTGCACGAAAGCAGTCCAAAGCATTTCGGGACGTAATCAAGAACATTTCCTCTCCTTAAGCCAATCAAAATAAAGTTCCGAAAAACGTTTCAGATCAGATCTTCAGCCGCTATTTCTCAACTGGCATACGTGTCCTGAAATCTATACACCTTCCTCTGACCAAATTCGTTTGGAGAGCTCCCAAAAAACGTTTTGACCGGACACAAAAAGTTCCAGTTTGTTTATATTTCCAAAATATTTTTGGAAAAAGTGCTTCAGAAGCTAAAAAAGCTGCTGGCGTCGACCAATTGTCGCCAGGAATGTTGAAGGACTGTGCTAAACACATACCATAGCCACTATGTTACATTATCAATCTCTCATTGAAAACGTAAATAGTACTAAATCTGTGAAAAATTGCACAAGTGACTCCTTTGTTTAAATCGGGACATCTAGTTCTCATTGGAAACTACGACCGATATGCTTCCCGTTCCTTCAATAATTTTATGAAGAGCAGACCATTCTCATTTGTCAACGTACATGGAAGAAAACATTCAAGTTACGGAATTACCAACTGTCATGGTTTACTGATTATCTCTTCAATAGAACACAAATTGTTGAGACTAAGTGTATAAACTCGAATTCTAAATCAATTTATTGTGGAGTTCCTCAGGGATCCATTTTGGGTCATCTACTGTTTATAATCTTTTTCGATTACTTTGAAGGGGACACAAGGAATTAAAAGGTTGTGCAATATGCTGACGGCACCGTTATCTGGTAGACGTAATCGAATGTAGATAACATCGAGAAAGAATTGAATGCTGAAATGAAACGAATTGCTACGTACTGCAAAGAAAACGAGCTTCTGTTAAACCTGAGCAAAGGGAAAACAGAGGTCATGTTATTTCGAACAACAAAACGTTTCCAGAATTCCGGAAAAGAGCTCACGGTTGTCTACAACAGTAAATCCGTCAACCTTGTGAAACAGTATACTTACCTTTGAAACGTATTAGATAGCTTACATCTCGATGAAAATTTTGACGAGTCCTACAAGCGAGCTGCAGGAAGATTAAAGCTGTTGTCGAATATCAGGAAGTATTTGACCATTGATGGAACTATCAAATCTACACAATGATGATTATGCCGATTTTGAAGTACGTCGGTACAATAAAATTAACTGTTATAAATACACAGAAAGACAGAAATTTTGAAAATCGAGCGAAGAAAGTGATCGGAAAAGCGGTGCCTGAAATTACGAATGTGGTACGAAAAGATTACTGTGTACTTGTAAAAAAAATGTCTGGAAGGAAATAACAGGAAAACATTACTTTTAAAGACTATTTCAAATTATCAAACCAAACACGAGAAACAATTCGAACTTAATCGTTTTCCCTAAGTTTCCAGAGGAGGATTTTATATTGAAGGTGCACGAATTTTTAATGAGTTGTCATTAACAATTGGTGCAACTTCCGGTATTGAGGATTTTAAGATTTTAGTCAAGGAACACTATGGTCTCTAGTTTTTATTGTTTATATGTAAATAAAATATGTTTTTAATTATATTATATTTGTTATTTATCATTTTCTTCACAGGACAAACATTGATTACAGTTATTTACTTTTGTAAATAGGTGAACTTAACGACACCGAGTATGAATATCAAATGATGGACAAGTCAGTTAATCACCTTTTATATATGTACGAGGTGAAGCTTATTGAAAAGAATGATTGCGATCATGAAGAATTGGTTGATACTGTAGAGAAATTAAGGAATGGCATTGAAATATAGTTCGGAGTCGATAAATTTGGTAAAGCTAGATTTTAAAAGGAACGTTTTTTAAAACTAAAGACATCGTTCTTAAAGTGAATGTTACCGTCAAAGAACTGGACCACAAAAAGACTGAAATATTTCTGGTTGTCCAAGAAGGTAAACGAGTGAGGAATGCTGCCAATAAAGAGAAAGGAATTTTATTATAGACTTGAAACTATACTTGAAACCGAGCTCAATCCCAACATTGGGTTATGGCTCTTAACTCAGTGCCATTACCCGTATTTACCTACAGCTTTATCATTTTGAACTGGTTAATGCCAGAAATCAAGAGACTGGATGTCCAAGTCTGGAAACTCCTGCACCTCAACGTAATGCATCACCCAAAAAAGACCTTGACAGACATTATATCCGAAGACCTGAAGGAGGAACGGAAGCTTTACAGCTAGAATTAATATACAAAACCATAACAGATAAATACCCAGATTCAAGTGAGGACTGACTGATAACCATCTGTGAACAGGCAAGAGGGAATCAAAAAAGCAAAGTTTGCAAGCAGTCAACTTTAAAAAATTGAGAGTAAATTATGACTAAAACTGAAATGGACAAAAATCAACATAACAGGCTCAGCTTATAAAACAAGAAGGAAAAGGATAAGCTACTATTAAAAGTATAATGAGAGAAAACATTTACATAGCGAATTTGCACCCGGAAGAAAATGTGCTGGTTTGGACAAACCTGTACTAATTCATGGCTGAGATGTGCTGCTGGACTGGAGACGAACTAACAGTCCGTCAATTTAGTGGTTGTAGTTGGAGCACTACAGGTATAAAAGGAAAGCAATAAAAGCCACATCAGACGAATTTCTAAAACACTTGTGAACAGGAATGACAAAATATACTACTATCCCAAATTGTGGGATGTAATTCGGGAAGGGATTCTAATAATAATCAGTGCACAGAACACCTTACCTTGCCCCATATTGTAGAATATAATTCGGAAAGGGATTTCAATAATAACAGTCAACGTTATTGAGCAGCACAAGATCAGGTTCTCCCCGAAAAAGTAACGTCAAACAAAATATCGACACGTCAGTACAGTCACAATGACACATTGGAATTAACATCATCAAAGCAATTAATACATGGGCTGTTTCAATGGTAAGGTACTCTTCCTCCTTTCTTGAATGGGCGAAACAGGAGACTTGAAGAATTAGACAGATGTATCAGGAAGCTAATGCCGATGCATAAAGCACTATCCAAAAAGCAATATAGACCAGTTGTATATTTCACGAAACAAAGGTGCTGGAGGACTTTAAGCACTGAAAATACAATAAGAAAATCAAAGATTGGGCTACAGAGGTACATACAGGAAAGCAAGGAATGACTGTTGTGTGCAGATAAAAGATCAGACATGGAAATAAGGGAAGCATTGAAAGAATATGAAGACCAAAGAAGAAAAGAACGCAAGGAAAGCTGGAAGGAGAAAGTCCTGCATGGCCAATTTATTCGACAAACTGTGAGGTTTCCACGAGAGGAATGGTGTCAATTGTGAAAAATGGTTGGATTAAGAAGGAGATTGAAACTCTCATCGTAGCAGCTCAAGGACAAGCTATTACGGCGCACCTCATCAAAACCAAAGTGAACAAAACCTATGACTATAAATGTAGAATGTGCGGTACGATTGATGAAACTGTCAATCAATTAGCAAATGCAGCAAAATGGCACAGAAAAAATACAAAAACGACATGATTGGGTCGGTAGAAGACCCCATTCGGGGATATGCAGAAAGTTTGGGGGAATATGTGATACCACCTTAAACAAATTGTGGTTCAAAAAAATTATTGTGTAAAGTATTATGAGACTTTTATATCCAAACTGACCGTGTAATTATGGCCAGAAGGTCAGATTTAATTTTAATCAAGAAGAGGGAAAATAATTGGATTATCGTTGACTTTGCCATCCCATATGATACCCGGAGAGGATGGAAGGAAAACGAATCTTTGGAATATGAAGGTGAAAATATTTCCAATAGTCATCTGGGCATTTGGAACACACCAAAAGACATCAAAGGGAGAGTAAAAGAAGTAGGCGTTGAAACTAGAATTAAAGAAATGCAAAAGACTGTAATCCTACAATCCACACGTATCCCGAGACAACTCCTTGAAAATTGTCACCAATATCAAGGAGACAATACCACTGAATGAAGTACCATTTTATCAGTGTGCGATAATTCGGATAATGATGATAATAATAATAATAGTAATGTCTATCGCCTATCTTGCTTGTGTTAGCATTGATCTACTTGTCTGTGATACTAAACGTTAAGGAAGGATATTCACTATGGACGGATAATGTTAAATAGATTCATCTTCTTTTCATGGGTGATTCACAGTTGTATGAAAAAGGCAAGAGTCAAGTGGGTTCCTTGATGCACACTGTGGGAATATTTAGTAGTGACATTCGGATGACTTGGTATTGTGAAATGTGCCATGGTGGAGATAAAGAGAGGAAAATTGATTGATAGTGATGGATTAGATCTAACGGAAGGCTAAAAAATAACATCCTTGCAAGATTAAAAAGTACTTTTGAGTACCAGAGAACGATAAGACCAAAAGTTCAGAAATGAAGAACACACTGAGGCAAGACAATTTTCCAAGAATTAAGAAGATTTTGAGATTCAGACTAAATGCAGGTAATGTAATACAAGTGACCAATTTAAGGACGGTATCACTAATACGATATGGGTCTGGTATCACTGATGGGAAAAAAGATGAGCTGAAGGATATCGACAGTAAAACCAGAAAGCTGTCTACAATTCAAAGACGTATGCACCCCCAAATCGGATGTGGACAGTTTGAACTGGAAAGGAGCAGAAGGAGGGCGGAGACAACAAAGTATTGAAGATGTTGTAGAACTAGAAGAACTAGAACTGTAGAAAGTAGGTTACCTGGAACAGATGGAAGACGTTTTACTTAAGGGGGTGGTGAGAGATTAGTTATTTAAATCGACTGAGTCAATAGAATTAAAAATGAAAAATATCCAACAAAAGCATAACATGAAATCGTGAAAATACGGATAGCAAACTTTATAGTAAAGAAACTCGATTCTGTGTTTTTGAAAGAAACAAGAGGTTTGAAATGACAAGGATAGCTGGCCGTAGTTAAAGAAAGAGACTGAAGGATTAATACTAATAACACAGGAAGAGACAGTAAGAGCAAACAGGATCAAGAAAGTGATAGACAAACAGTACTGCTCAACCAAATGAAGGATATGTGATGAACGAGACGAGACTGGCGTATCGTATCTGAATGTTTACAGTTAGCACAAAATTATTATAAGAAGTGCAGACACGATAAGATTACTTCAATAATTAATTGCAATACACGAAGAAATACTATGAGCACTTTGTGTAAACAAAGATCAAAGCCCTTAAAAATGATGAACTTAAGTTACTATGGGATTTCTTTGTACACGATTAAAAGAGAACAGAGCATAACAAGCCAGATATTGTGGTTCTAGATGAAAAACAGAAAGTGTGACTCGTAATTAATGTGGCATGCTCGTTTGACACGAGAATCAAGAAAACAGAACAAGAAAAGCTTGAATACTATAATGACTTGAAATTTGAAATTCCGAAATGTTGGAACAAAGAAGTTGTCAAAGTCATGATCCTAGCAATCATCATAGGTGCTTTGGAAACTGTGACAAATAACTTAAGAAAACAACTTGACAAGCTAGACCTTCACCTGGTGGTCGATGCTCTCCAGAAAACATGACTTCTTGGGACAGTGTGAATCATCGCAAACGTTCTCGACTCGAAGTGAAAAAACAAAAGTAAACTGTACAGCAGGACAGCAATTAGAAGAGAGACAGAAATGCTTCCCATCTTAGACCATGGGTAGTGGTTTGAGGAGAAACGTAAACATAAATTCCATGTTTAAGCAACATCAT
>RDPX01000298.1:13916-31286 GCA_003991215.1 Morbakka virulenta | reverse complement strand
ACATAGATAGATAGATACATAGATAGATAGATACATAGATAGATAGATACATAGATAGATAGATAGATAGATAGATAGATAGATAGATAGATGGACAGACATATATACATAAAAAATAAATATATAAATACATATATACATAGATACACATACATACATTAATACATACACATACAAACATACATACATAGATACATAGATACACATACATACATTAATACATACACATACATACATACAAATATAAATACACACATACATACATATATACATACATACATACACACATACATACACACATACATACATACATACATACATACATACATACATACATACATACATACATACATACATACATACAAATGTGTACAGTACAGATTAGCTCAAAATAACAATGTAAAGAAATCTCGATATAAAATACTATCGTATTAAAAACGTAAAATGAAAATTCTTGATCATATTGACTTAGCCAGAGGTATAAGAGCTTTATTATGTCATGAGTCGTAAGCTTTATCTGGGCTTTGTTTCGAGGAGTACCTTTAAGGTGAGACTAACGATAAGAGAAATATCTCTCGAAACGTAGTTCAAAAGAAGCTTACATGCGTAAGCTTTAACTCTAAATCTATAAGCGCGTAAAGTGTATGTCTGGCTACTCTGTAAGACAACCTGACCTCCAAAAATACGAGGAGTACATTAGAGATCATACATAAGGGATCTAACAGCTTAGCTTCATTGTTGTCTGGAGCTTTTCTTTGTGTTTTTATCCTGGTACCTAATCTGTTACGACCTGTGAATCCGCAGGGTAACATAAGAGATCAAATAGCAACAAGAACAATAAGTCTGTATATAGTTTTAATAATAATGTTTGATTTATGTGTAACACAAGATACAAGAGCAATTCAAGTTATACAAAATTGGACTGGCCTTGAAAGTATTCGAAAATTTCCGGAAGATTCCGGATAATAAATAAGTATGAAATCAGTGTTCCAGATTGTTCTATTTAAGTCCTGAAGAGTTCTAATTTAATGTTCCAGTAGGTTTCAACAGAGGTAATAACTCTGAGGATAATCCCAGATAGCTCTACGTAAGTTAGAGTTTTGTAGAATGTTCCAGAAAGATCCCAACTGTTCTCTTTGTTTATGATCAATGACTGTTTTATTGTGTGCCGAATACCTCCTCAAAAGGCAGCCAATCACAATAGAGTGTTTAGTATACCTGGATCTCTAATATACAAAACCAGTAAACAAGAAACACTGTAGAAGCGAAGTTATTATCTAATCTCTTGTTACAAATCTGACGACAGAAGGTGGAAAGCTGTGCGAATTCTGAAAGCCATTCTAGTCAGTGTTACTACTTGAAAATTTGCACACTAAAGCCGTTCATTGTTTTCATAAATACCTTTGGCAAAGTTTGCGTTGCCAGATCGATTTTCTATTCCAACGCTGACTTCCTATTTGCGACTTATCAATAATTCAAAAAACCTAATTAGTCAGGCTTTNATCTCTAATATACAAAACCAGTAAACAAGAAACACTGTAGAAGCGAAGTTATTATCTAATCTCTTGTTACAAATCTGACGACAGAAGGTGGAAAGCTGTGCGAATTCTGAAAGCCATTCTAGTCAGTGTTACTACTTGAAAATTTGCACACTAAAGCCGTTCATTGTTTTCATAAATACCTTTGGCAAAGTTTGCGTTGCCAGATCGATTTTCTATTCCAACGCTGACTTCCTATTTGCGACTTATCAATAATTCAAAAAACCTAATTAGTCAGGCTTTTTCGATCCTTCGGCAAAAATGTTCCAAACGCAATTCTTCAGAAACAATCGGGCCTTCGCGGAGTACACCTGCTACTTTCATCAATTGCTTTTTCTAAAGTTCACTGACAGGCGTTTTACATCACAAGCCAGCTGTCCCCTAAAATTCTAGGTGCGCTTCTTTGTTTCAGGTGCGTTTAATTATAGTTTTTCAGAAGGACTTTAGCAAGAATACTAACACGCTTCTCTTCAATGCCATTAAAATAAATCTAATAAACCAGCATTAACAAAAACATTCAGGGTTACTTTTGCGTGTAGTAAAAATTATGTTTGGCAAAAGCTCATTCCCATTGAATTTACTTTCTCTTCTAACAACAACGCAGTTATGTTTTAATCAGGCTTAAACGGGGCCATATCTTTAACAGCGTTGAACACTTGTATTCTACGGCATGCATCGGTAGCCTAATGAAACATCCAGCCCCCATGCAACAAAGATGCATACTTAGATAATATTTTTAGTGCACTGGTAGAGCTCATTGGAAAAGAACCAACCAAAAAACGTACTTAAAATTTTATCAATCATTTTAACTTTTTATATTTTTGTACTGGCGAATGGCGTGAACTGGCGTGTACTGGCGAATGGCGTGAACGCTATGAATACCGCTTGGCAAAAGGCGCCATACCATTGCCCCGGTTGTAGCTAAACCTAGGTAGGCTTTCTGACAGGTTGTCAGTATGCTTGTGAATTATGTGACAGCGGAATCACCTGATCCTTAAACTGCTGATGAACAGCATAGGGACTCCTGTCCTTCTTGTCAGACCCCTTTTCCTCAGCGTCTTTGACTACAGCCGGTCCTCCACTGCCTTGTGGATTAGTTTTGTATGGTACTGTTGAAGCCCCTGCTGCCTTGCAGTGGAGTCATTGGTTTGAAAAAGGCTAGAGTTGGTGCCTCGATAAATACACTGGGCGGAAGGCAATTGCAAACCACCACTCTAAAATGCCATGAAAATCATGGGTGTACACAACTTACAAAATATAGCAAACGATGTAAACGGGATTCTAGCTAACACCTTGAATTTCTCGCCCGGTACGGCCAGTCATGGACAGCAGGTGACGCCGGATCATCATCAAGTTACAGTCTGCAACATTATCAAGAAGCACATGAGAATAGGATCATGGAATGTAAGAACACAATATGAAAGTGGGAAGTTGGATAATGTAAAGCAAGAAATGAGTAGATTAAAGGTTAACATTCTAGGCATATGCGAGGCAGGTATATGGACAGGTAACAATGAGTTCAACAGCGATGAATACAAAGTGCAACACGCGGGGCAATGCAAGTCTATTGATATCACAATCATAAAAGTTGTGATCTAAATGCAAAGGTTGGAAATGAAACAGAGGGAGAAACAGTTGGAAAATTTTGTCTAGGTACACAGAACGAAAGAGGAGAAAGATGGGTACAATGGTGCAAAGCTAATAAATATGTCATTGCCAACACATGGTTCAACATCAATGTAGATTATGGACTTGGTGAAGTCCAGGAGATGTCAAGAACCAAATTGATTATATTGGTATCAAAAAGCGGTGTCGGAGCAGACTGTGGCAGCGATCACAACCCAGTCATATGTAAATTGAAGCTAAAGCTGAAGAGTATCAAAATGACGACGTTAACGCCAAGTTTGGAATATAGTGCTCTGCTTGAGAGCCATACAATTCGAAAAAAATATGCTGTGTCTGTTCGAAATCGTTTTGAGGTGCTCCAGAATGAAGGTGAGACGAAATGGGAAACACTTAAAGAAGCGACAATAAGGACTGTGAAAGAAGTAGTACCTAAACGCGAGAAAAGACCAAAGAAAAAGTGGATAACAAAAGAGATTTTGGATAGAATGGAATTCACTGAAACAATTTTCGATCGCAGTAGCGAGGAAAATAAACAGGCCACAAAAGAAATTAAGAAGAAATGCAGAGAAGCAAAGGAGATCTGGCTTAACATACAGTGCGAAGAAGTCGAACGAATCAAGAACACTGAATCTAGCACAATGCACAAAAAAATTAAAGAGCTTACTGTTTTTAAAGGATGCTCCTCTACAGGTTGCATAAAGTAAAAAGATGGTGAAATCATCATGGAAAAAGACAAGGTACTAGAAAGATGGACAGAATACATTGGTAATTCCTTTGCTGACGACAGGGGCTGTAAACCAGAGATTAGGAACTTCATCAAGGGTCCGAAAATCTTAACATCTGAACCGAGAGCTGCATTGCACAAGATGAAAAAGAATAAAGCTGCAGGTCCGGATGGAGTAGTATGTGAGATGATTGTAGCACTGGAAGACTTCGGCATTGACAAGCTCACAGAAGTTTTGAATGAAATTTATGACAGCACTGACATCCCAGAAGACCTTAGTAAATCAATGTTCATAGCCCTGGCAAAGAAACATGGTGCAATTGAATGTGAAATGCACAGAACGATAAGCCTAATGAGCCATGTGATAAAAGTTCTCTTACGAATTTTGATGAAAAGAGCAAGAAATAAGATAAGGCCAGAAATAGGGAAAGAGCATTTTGGATTCGTTGAAGATGCTGGTACGAGAAATGCGATTTTTATTCTGCGAATGCTTTCCGAAAGAGCTATTGAAATGCAAAAGGATCTTTATGTTTGCTTTATAGATTACGCAAAAGCATTTGATAAAGTACAACATAAGGAACTATTCAACATGCTTCAAGATTTAAACCTGGACAAAAAGGATTTAAGAATTCTAAGAAACTTTCACTGGGAGCAAACAGCGTGCATGCACATAGGCGGTGACAATAGCTCATATACTGACATCAAGAGAGGCGTTCGGCAAGGATGCGTATTTAGCCCAGAACTTTTTAATTTGTACAGCGAAATCATTCTTGGAGATTTAAAACCATTACAGAGGTTAGTTGTAGGAGGGCAGAATGTTAACAACTTAAGATACGCAGATGATACTGTGCTGATCGCAGAATCAGAAGAAAAGCTCCAAGAGTTACTAGACACTGTTGTAGAATCCAGCGGAAACAAAGGCTTGTCAATTAATGTTAAGAAGACAGAGTGTATGATTATCAGCAAAGAAAAAGCAGAAAAACAGTGTTAGTTATCAATTGGTAATATATTCATAAAACAAGTACAACAGTTCAACTATCTTGGCAGCATGATTACCACAGATGGCAAATGTGATCGGGAAATCCGGAAACGAATCGAGATGGCAAAAGGTGCATTTGAAAAGCTTTGACGCGTACTGAAAAACAGTAAAACTTCTATGTCTACCAAGATCAGAATGTTAAATTGCTACGTGCTCTCCATTCTCACTTGTGGTAGTGAATGTTGGACAATTTCAAAAGGGATGGAAAAACGAATTGAAGCAGCAGAGATGTGGTTAGGGTTAGGGGGTTAAGGAGAATTCTGAAATTATCTTGGACGGAAAGAGTAACAAATGATGAGTTGCTACGAAGAGCAGGAGTAAAGCGTTCTCTTTTAAAAACAATCCGAAAGAGACAGTTGGAGTTTTTGGGACATATAATGCGTAAGAGACAACTGGAAAACCTGAGGATTACCGGCAAGATTAATGGGAAAAGAAGCAGAGGTAGACCAAGATTAACATACATAGAGAGCATTAGTAAATGGACGAACAAAACAGCTCAAGTACTTCCAAAGAACACTAAAGACCGAAAAAAGTCCGTGATCACCAACGTCCTAACGGGATATGGCACCTGATATATATATATATATATATATATATATATTTGTAAGTTTCATATAATGCACAAAAATTATGTATTTATTCTGGTTTGGATTTAAAAAACATTAAATCTATGTGCACTGAATGCTCATTTTGTCCAATACTCTTCTTCAATCGCCTTTTTTTTTACTTCATTTTTGGATTAAACCAGATGGAAATGCATTTCAAAGATAAAAAAAAATAATAATTTTTAAAAAAGGCTACGAGCATTCTATAGGACAGGCGTATGCTCATGGGCCTACGGCACTAAGAGCACAGATCTGTCCTATAGAATGCTCTCGGTTAAACTAAATTTCGTACGGAGTACATCATTACCTGCGCTCCTTGTTCTGTCGAAGCTTCAAAGGGGTCTCCAAGAACTTTGTTTTCAGCTAATACCTTTGCTTGTTTTACAAATTTATCGTAAATCTCTTCCTGCACAAATGTCCTTGATCCGGCACAGCAGTTCTGGCCATGGTTAGCAAAGAGTGCATTGTGAGCCCAAATGGACGCCCATTCAACTAAAAAATAGATCAAGAAGCAATAAAAATATGATCTAATGCAGTGGTTAATTTTTTTTTCTCCCAAATTTTTTGTGCCTCGTTTTACAAAACCTATCGCAGGTGTCCTTAAGAAAAATGGATTTTAGGGCCTTTTCTCAATCCTTTAATATTCAAATTTTGCCATCATATAATTGAACAAAAAGGTGGTTTCTAATTATTGAAATTCATTGAGTTTGTCTAATGCTAACGTGAAAGGAAAACCATGTTTTATTTCAACAGTATGTATCGTTTTCGTTTGGGCTTTGTGAATCTACTTCAGGTATGTGTGGTTATTAAGCAATGTTTAAAGTCTTGGCATATTGATTTTTATGAAGCTCTATGGATGGAAAAATAGTTTTATAGTGTTTTATTAACTGTTCAACGATGTCTGCATTCGGTTGAGAGAGAAGCGTGTTGGTTTTCACAACATTCAAATCTTAACTCATTACATATTTAATTTCAGATTCAAAGCTTATCGGTCTGTATCTAATGATATCTTCCAAAACAATAAAAGAGATTCTTTTTCAACTTTGTAACCACAGATACACAGCACACGCATTTTACAATAAAGAGTGGGAATATATCCAAGGCCAGGATCTTTAGCTAACAAGTTTTGGTAGCTGATTTAAACATTTATCAAATCAAAGGCAACAGTTTTCAAATAATTGTTTCCCTTTCCCAAAACACAGTTTTTTGCATTTCGTTTGCATATATAACTACTACCTTCTCATCAAATAGTTGTTTTATCAATTCCTTCATTCCACTGCCACAAGATCCAGTCACTCTTGGTATAATTTTTAACTTAAACCTTTGCCTTCTCTCTCGTAGTTCAAAACACAGTTGTTGATATTTCGCAATCTTTTCGTTTCTCTTTGCCTGTTTGTTTTGTTCTCCAGTGTATGTCACATCCACAATGTATGTTTCCTTTTTTACCTCGTCTTACAAAGTCATGTCTGGTCTCCTTTCTTGTACAGTGCGTCCTCCAATCACATCCCCAATACCACAAGATCTCTTTGTAATTGTTCTCAAATAGGTGTCGCTTTTCCCATTCTTTCATGCACTACACCGTCTTTCTTTAAATAGACCTTCTTTCTTTCCCTATTCGACTACCAATATATTTAGTGCATCATCATGTCTCCTCGTATACTTTGACGCTGCTAGCTTTTAGCATTCTGATAACAACTGTTGTATTATCTCCCTTATTTCACCACATAACCTGAAACTCTCTACTTTTATAACTCCTTTAACCTTTTTCCAAGGTCTTGTTTCCACCATCTGTTCCTGCGTGTCGAATATAGCTGCTGTCTTCCTAGGGTCTGTGTTGCACTTCAAACATCCATAGCCCTCTTTTGATTACCCCAATATTATTGCAATTTGCATTTTCTTTTCCTCGGATTTCTTCAAACGCACTTCTTTTGTTCTCTCCTTGAGTTCTTTCTTTAGTTTCTTCCATATTTATTTCCAGTTTTCATATCGCTCTTTATCGCATGTAACAAATCTTTTACCAAATTTCACCTCCATATTGTACATCTGTAAAATATCTTCCACCTCTGTTTTCAATGATGTCTGCTCTTTCTCGTATTCATCATCCCATTCTTTCCCTAACCATTTGTTTGTTGCTGTTGTCAAACAACATGCAACTCTTGCTCTTGCCTCATTGTACACGTCTTTGAAGGTTCTCAAACCTCTCCCTCCCTCTTTTCTATCTGTGTATACTATTTCTTCGCTAGCTTGGCTCCTGTGGCTGTTGGCATCTCTTAGTTCATCTTTCACTATTTTATCCAAACATCCTACCTCTCCTTTTCCAAGTCTACAAGTATTCATGATATAGCCTGCCACTGGGACCCCTCTAACATTAATAACTTGCATGAGATTCATATCATACAAATTTCATTTGACCAGTTGTCTTCTCCTCTTTGGTACATCTTTCTTTACTCTTCCCATACCCATTTTCACATCTATTTTATCACCTTGTTCACATTCTAAGAGCATGTACGCTTCTTTTTTTATGTGGATAAAGTGTTTTCTCCTTTCTTCCAGCACTGTCAATCCTTCTCCTTTCACCATCTTTCCGTCTCTGAAAATCACTTCTGCACATTTCTTTACTCCATAACATGCTCCTGTATCCATACTAGCTTTAACGATTGTCTCATTTACTGCTTCCAGCTTTTCATCACTTTCTTGGTGTACGTTTAGGTCACTAATAAATAGGTTATGAGTCCTCCTGGTGGTTCTTTCTCCTGGTGCTCCCATCCGATATCCATCTGTCTCCTCTAACAGCATCGCGATTGGTACCTCTGTCAGAAAAAACCCCACCGGTGAGTAACTGTCTCCTTTGTAGAAACCCCCTTTTTATGTCTATCCATCTTTTCACTTTTATCTTTTCACCATTACTTTTAAGAGTTCTAAAATTTTATCCAGTATTTCCGTCCATTCATAAACTGACTCCATTCAATCATGTCTGACCATATCATACGGTTTTTGGTAGTCATAGAATGCTTTTCTTCCCCCTCACTTCATCCATTATGATGTTATCTACCAACACGTGATCCACTGTTCTAAACACTCCAACGCATTATTATTATTATTATTTTCAAGTTATCACAGCTTATAATGTTATTGCTGGATGAATTACTGGATACCAAGTCATTTCCAATGGTCTTACGTAACCATAACCTTTCTGATGACTCTTGCTGATTCTGACAAACAAGCTTTCTCTAATGTGCTTAAATTCACCATGATACCTCACTTTTCAAACCAATGTTCGAAGGTTTTCCTTACTATTCCCAGCGTTCCTATGATGATTGGAATGATGACTCCTTTATGTCTCTGCAAGCTGTTATGAAAGTTTTCCAATATTAAATCAAATTTCCATAGGATATTGTTGTCCAAAAAATAGAGACTTTGATCCCATTAAAGATAAGTTTGTTAAAAAAAAGTTCACTTCTCAATATAAGGGGTTTCAGGCTGGATAAGGGTTCCATTAATTTTCAAATAATGTAAAAAGGATGCGTAGAAAAAGAACTTTGGGAGCCACTACTTCAATGGCACATGACCAATAACAAGATGGCTGTGGTTATTATGCAAAGAAGTATTATGAAACAGTTGGAGAAGACGGAAGATCTCAAACGAATTGAGGCATCAGTGAACAAAAAATTAATGTTAGGTATGGTCATGTGCAAAAAGAAATCCTATGAAGAACTAGACAGATCAATTATTTTCAAATTTCTCAATACAAAATTTTTCTCAACATAATCAAATTACATTAAAATGACCAATAAACAGGCATTTCAAAAAATAGAGTCTTGTGTACAAAAGCCGCGAATTTTTCATAAAAATTTAACTTGTCAACAAGGTCCCTCAAGGGAGGCTTCTCAATTATCATAGTTTATTCAAAAGATTGAAGATTTGAATTTACTGTGTTAGATTTCGTTAGAACTGTGTATACTGCAGAGAGATGTTGACATGAGATAGGAAATATTGTATTCAGTAGTTTTACTGTTTTTATGATTTATTGCTCCCACGCAGAGCGTCAAAAAACGCCTTCCGCCTTAACACATACCAAATTAAACGGTAACACTACCATTTAAATGAACGAGAGGACGAATGCAGATGTCGAGAAATTATCGAGAAATCCAGTTTTAAGTTCTGATAGAGGTAAGCAGTAAGATTTTCTAATAGAAAATGAGCATCGAATTATGGTGTTTGATTCAAATCCAACCAAGAGGGATTTTAGTTTTCCTTGGTATAATTCAAAATAACCTCTATGTATAACTTACCATCAACATCCTTAAGTATAATCAATGGGCTCTTTCCACCAAGCTCCAGGCTAACGCGTTTCAAATTTGATTTAGCTGCTGCTTCCATCACCAACTTACCAACCTTTAAAGAATGTTTGCATTCAATTTTCAATTGGAACAGTTTTTTCAAAAACAAAGTAACAACCACATTGTGTACTAACCACCGAAAAATACAATATAAACATACCTATACCGTCTACCTAATACTAAATGCCCTACTTTCCTTGTTCTCCTAAATCAGTATACGGTCTCTATTTTTAAAGCCAATCACTCAAGATGTGCCGTAATCTTTTCTTCCCGTAACTCAAAATAACACCTAACGTACCACTTCGAATATTTATATCTTCGTCATCTTAATATTTAATATTTATCTTAAAATTTATCTATTCGTCATCTTCCCCAGGTCTTAACTTCCTTACTTCATGGGAGAGGCCGATAGGTTGTGAAATGGATTCTTGAAATAAGCCTGGTCACTAAGACCAACCTGTGCGTCTTTGAAACAGTGAATCAATTCATTTTGATGTCCATCATCGATAAATTTAGGGCCTAGCATTTGAACTATTTCAGTATTTCTATTCATCAGTGATACAACCAGTATTACTGTATGGCTTAGAAATCGTAGCTTTGAAAAGGGCAGAGGAGAGAATGTTAGAAGCGACGGAGATGACAATGCTAAGGTGGCTGGCCGGAATTTTCTTAATTGAACACAGGATGAATGATGACATATGAAGACTTTTGAAGGTAGGAAAAATAACAGAAAGCAAAAGAAGCAAGGTTACGATGGCATAGATATGTAATAAGGAGAGAAAATGACAATATTCCGAAGGCAGTATGGCAGCAGCAGGAGGAGTAGAGGGCAATAAAAGCTTGGACTGAGGGACGTCACAGAAAGAGACATGAAAGTGGGAGCAAGAGAAGGAGAAAGGGAAGACTGAGTCAAGTGGCGAAAAAGGTGTCGAGCGGCCGACCTGACAGACGTCGGATGAAGGCCGAAAAAGAAGAAGAAGATTTGAACTTTATGGACTCAGAGGAAGCCATAGATGTAAGAGCTTACGACTCGATAAAGCTCTTACATCTATAAGATTTGAACTATTACTTAATGACTTGCTTAGAAAAGCATTCTACGAGTCAACAACCTAAACAACTATTTTACGTTGCAGTCGAGTTTTCTCGTTACAAGTAGTTAAGTCTTGAATGTTTGAACTCAATTTGTCGTTTTACAGCTCGGTCATTTACTTTTAAAAAGTAAGTTCTGGGCAAAACTCTTCTGAAAATATCTTTTTTACTTATACGGAACCATAACTGTATACGTTTTGTGACCAACTTGCGTTGAAAGCTAACTGCACAGTTTCGTCATGCTACACAGAATAAATAGTCATATTCTGTCCTTAACTCGAAGACAAAAGGAAACTAACTTTACCACGACCAGTGGTCTTCAAAGACAATGTCTCTTCTAGCAGTTACAGTAACTGTTGGTGAAGTGGCCAAGTCCCCCTGCATTTTCATTTTACCACCAAAAACGAATTAACTAGACGGGGAATTAAACCTAGGAGATACTTCACAGCGAACTGAACGACTTCACACACAACATGGTAACCAAAAAGGTTTGGTTTTTTGAAGGAACAATGGTTCGTCAGCTTATCTATTGGCATTACCTTCCAGGATCACGCAGCAGTATCACCACTGGTGTTTTCATAATATAACTCTTTGACTTTTTGTGTTATCTCTTCTTTAATACTCATATCGAATCCATTCTAAAACACAAAGCTTAACAAAAGGTATGTTGTTTTTCTTTCATCTCATCCTGGGTTTTCTTACTGCATTACCCTGTTCGTGCTGTGTTTGGTATAGCTATAAATGTTGGATGGGATTTCCTGACTTACTTGTACCATTTTGGTAATGTTTATTTTTATTTAAACTCTTATTCTTCTATTGATCAATTGTCTTTTTCAAAATTTCACCGCTAAACCTCTTTTACTTTCTGATGATACCAACTACAATAACTACATTTCAAAAAGAAGAAATAGCAAAATAAGAAATAATGACCTATCATGATACCACAACCTGTTGTTTTCAACCTATATTCAATGTTCTTGCTTCTTTGTTTACTCGAATATCCAATAAAGAGACCTCAGCATTAAGATTGTTCTTACAACTTACAACCTCACCCCTATCCTTCAGGGGCAGAGAGTTTTTCATGCATTTATAAAAATTTCTCTACACAGCACTGTTGTAGGATACATCAGCTATTAACATAGTTTCATGTTTTCATCTTCTCTTAACTTGTAAACTAATGTGCAAATGAAGCAACACAAAGCAAATCAAACAGATCCTTCAAAATCTAATATAAATTCAAAGACGTCTAAAATTCGGGAAATGACATATTTTAATTCAATACTTGCCCTAACCCTAACCCCAACCCCAACCCTAACCCTTACTATCTCACCCCGGCCATTTCCAGGTCGTATTTGGGTGGTATACAGGCAAGACCTCTACATCAAACAACATTACCAACCGAAGTTGGGTCTTTCTTAAGTATCACTATCTTTATCCCTAGTCCATAAACTTGAGTACAAAAGATATATCTTGTGTTCTAAGGACTTAAAAAGATTCCCACAAAAAGAAACCAAACAAACTTTTTCGCACTTGGAAAATCGAAACTGGATCCTTGAAGCTACCGCTAACCCACTATACATGGCTTATGTACTAAATATCAGCTTTATACATATGTTATCCCCTTTGCTACTATTACTCATCTGTAAAAGTTAATCAATAAAGTTCATCGTATATGAATGAGACAGCTTTTTTTAAATGAACATGGTCTGTATATGCAAACCTACCTCAGTTGATCCAGTAAAAGCTACTTTATCGATATGCAAATGATTTGAGATTGCTGCTCCAGCAGTTGGCCCGAAACCTGAAATAATATTTACCACACCTGGGGGAAATCCAGCCTTTAAAAAAGCCAAAGAAATAGAATAATGTGTATATAAATATTAAAATATACAAAAACTATTATAATTATTTTTATTACAAATTGCTACTATTATTACTTATTTGCCTCAAGGAAGTTGTAAGTTCGTTCTCTAATCACATTTGTCGTCAAGACCGTTATATATTGTTGGTAGACAGGTGACCGGTTTGCTGTCCTTTGGGTTCTGAATTTTACTGTTCTTTGATAGCAGGTATGTAAGGTCTTGTATCAACAATTCTGGACTTTGTGTTGGCGTTTTAATGATCTCTATGTACGCTGATGATGATTATTATTATTACCATTATTGAAGTATTTCTTTACGTATGCATTTTAGTACAATTACCTACAGGGTCACCCCAGTGACCTGGATAAGATAAAGGCCCTATGAGACATGACACGAACATTAAAGAGACGATTGACATATTACAAAGAGTATGAAAATAATTATCACAAGGAAGTAAAAACATCATTGGGACGAATATTAATATAAGATTGTCATATTACTACAAACTATGAAAAGAATAAAAAAATTGTCAAAAAGCTGTATGAAAAAACAAATATATTTAAGACTTTTGAATATCAAATTGTGAGTGCTTTTCGAAGAATATGAGCAGTGCCTGTGACGACAATTTTCTGGAGATCTTGTACTCTATGCTCTCCAGGAATGTTCTCTGTATGTTTTTGAGTCCATTTTTTAATCATCCTCAGTGCCCTGACAATTACTGGAGAAGTTCTAATTTTTACGCTACATATTATTTGAATTTCTATCTCCAGGTCTTGAAAACTGACTGCAGTTTTTCACTCCTTTCATGCATGCATACTAATTTTACCATCCAATCATCTTTTGATTCAAGATATTGTTTCATTCCAATTGTCGTGGTTTTGTAAGACATTTCAAGTTGTATAAGTCCACGTCCCCCTTCGCATCTAGGCAAATAGAGACGATCAACATGTGCTTTGGGGTGAAGCATACCACTTGACGTGAATAATTTTCTAGTTTTACAGTCCATACGTTTAATGTCAGGAGGGTTCCAGTTTATTATGTTGTAGCTGTATTGTACAACTGGTACAGCAAGGGTGTTTATTGCCTCAATTCTGTTTTTTGAGTTAAGCTCGGTTTCAAGCACTAACCTAACTCTTCGGTAGTATTCCTTAATTGTCGTGTCTGGGTCAAGATCTTTGGATGAGGTTTTCGCTGGTCTTTCTTGTGAGAATGTAGTTTTGCGCGATTACCGAGGCCGAATTCCATGCGAATATCATTACTGACACGCCTAACGGTAATTAGCAATCCTTCTTTTGTTCTCTTTTGAAGGATTTTGGTTCTACACTGTCGTCTGTCTACAAATGACCATGCAATTTTACCATCTGTAACATCTCCTCCGTGCTATTTTGCACATACCAAGCCAGACTGTTTTCCTCCCACCTAATGCAACCTTCAACACTGATCAACCCTCTACCACGTTTTTTCCTTTCAACATACAATCTAGCAACATCACTTTTTGGGTTAAAAGCTTTATTCATGGTCATCAATTTTCTCGTCCTTCTATCAATTTCCTTCAGCTCATCCTTTCTCCAGTTAATTACTCCAGCTCCGTATATCATCAATGACACTGCCCATGTGTTAATTGCTTTAATCTTATTCCGTCCGTTGAGTTTGGATTGCAGTACTAGTCTAGTTCTACGCAGATATTCCTTTTGCAATATTCCCTTCATCTTCGTTCCTTGTACTTTATTCTATTCGACAATCCCCAAATATTTGTATCCTTCCTCCTGTACATCGACTACAGTTTCGTCTCTGAGGCGGATACCTTGAAGCTTAATGGGTTTACCTCACTTCATAACCAACATGCCACACTTCTGTATCCCAAACTCCATTTTGATATCTTTGCTTATTGCATGTACAGTTGAAACCCAACTGTTGAGCTCACTTTCACTCTTACAAAATAGTTTCAGGTCATCCATGAAAAGTCGATGGTTTATTTTCATGGTTCCTATGGTATATCCAGATGTCATCTTTCTCATTACACTGGATAGTGTTGCCATGCAGATCACAAATAATAATAGTGACAAGCTGTCTCCTTGGAAGATGCCTCTCTTAATATCGACTTCCCCCAAAGTTTCAGCTCATGCTGTTACCTCAGTCTTCCACTTTGCCATTGATCCTTGGATAAAATTAATAACATTTTCAGAAATATTGACCAGTTTTATATTTTCGATGATGCAGGAGTGATGAACCATATCATAGGCCTTTTTGTAATCGATCCATGCCATAGCTAGATTCTAATTATTCTTTTTGCAATCATTTAAAATCAATTTATCGATGAAAAACTGGTCTTTTGTACCCCTACTTCTTACAGCCCTTTTGTTCATGAGGTAGTATGTCGTTTTCCTCAAGGTAGCAATAAATTTTTTCTGATACGATGCTATTAATCAGTTTCCACATTGCAGGTAGGCATGATATTGGACGAAAATTTCCAACATCATTGCCTTTTGCTGCGTCTTTCTGGCAAAAAACAGTCCCCTCTTTTGTCATCCATTTTGGTACACTAACATTGTTGTTAATCATTGCGTTCATTTGATTTGCAATGCGACTATGCAGCGAAGTCATCTTCTTAAACCAATATCCTTGGACCCCATCAGGCCCAGGAGCCTTCAAGTTGGGGAGTTTCTTATACTGTTGTTTAACTATATCAACAGTTACTTCGAAGTTTTCTTGCTGGTAATCTCCTTTCTCCTCTCTCAGTTCTTTTAACCATTCGGCATCATTTTTAAGGGTCTCTTGTTTTGACCATATATTGGACCAGAACTTTTTAGTTTCATTTGGATCTGCAACAACATTTTCAGGTCTCTCTTTTCCATTCAGCTCTTGGTATACCTTTTTCTGATCTTGATGGAAGAGTCTATTAATCCTAAATTGGTCTATTCTTTGTTCGTACCTTTTGATCTTGACGTTTTTCTCTTTAAACCTTTGCTTTAATTCTTCTATAGCACACTTCAAACCTTTCCTCTGCACCTTATATTTCCTTTCAACCTCGATAAGCTTTCTTTTTGATGCATTTTCCCCTCTTTGAATTCTCTCTAATATATTAAGGTGTCTACGGATTTCATCAACTGACTCTCTTAATCGTCGTTTCCACCAAGGTTCTTTTCCTTTATTATTTCTATTGTTTGTTTTTTTCAGACCTAATTTTCTTGCACAGTAAATAGATATGGAGCTTAATAGATTAATAGTTTCAGTTATTAATCTTGTTTGGATATCACTTACGACCTCGTTTACTTTGTTACTTATTGTTGCCAATTTACTTCTCTTTACTTTTCTGAACCCAGTTATAACCTCCCTCTCATCATTTCTCAAAATCTCAATAATCTCTTTGATCATTTTACTTTCCTCGTAAGTTCTTCTGTCATTGTTTGTAATTGTTTCTCTCAAATCATCTACTTCAGGTACTTGATCAACAGCTTCCTCAACATTCTCTATCTCGCCATCATCCACTGACTCTTCCGTATCTTCAGTTAGTGGTTCAAGTACATACCTTTTAAATATCTCAATCTCTACAGCAGATAGCCATTTATTTTTTCTTACCATTCTAGCTTGGTAACACAGATTTTGTTCACTTACCTCAAACATCCCTTTATCTTTCCATGCCCTGTGCATTCTTTGTCTATACCCTCTAATAGGTTTTCCACTTTCCTCAGTTGGATTCCTTATAAAATAACACTCCATGATCACTCTATTCAACTCTTTCGCTCACTTTCTTTTAGCCATCTTTTGGTGACGACCGGGTCCCCGCTGCTGTACCAGGGAGCACCTGCCGGACGAGGGACCTTCACAAAAAGTTCCAGCCCAATTAACGTCCCTATTTGTATTACCATTTTGATTTATTGCACTAATAAGAGGGGTAGTGGTGATAAGGTGTCACAGCCACCGGTATTGATAATCATTGAGATACCATCTCTACGAAAGCTGCTAACCAAAGCTGAAGATCCTAACCTGACCATGAGATACAGCTACAACCCCTTAGACGTCAACCTGGAATTTACAACTACGGTTGGTTTATTTCATGGATTATAATTTTATGGAGTTTTCTTTCTCCTAGGACGGCTGTCGACCAAGGCTGATGACTCCACCCTAGCCAGGTTTATTATTCTGAGCTTTCCTTCTCATATGAGACAGACATAAACTCGCCGGATATCAACCCAGTACATTAAAGTCTCGGGGTAGGCTAACAGATCCTACACCTTGCCCAAGGATGACCTGGAGGTAGTTGTGGCAAAGGGTAACCTCATTCGCCCACGTCGAAACTCCACAACCGGCTGCAGTTTAACGTCGATACCCAGGACTAATTATTATATTATTATCATTATTATTATTATTATTATTATTATTATTATTATTATTAGTAGTAGTAGTAGTAGTAGTAGTAGTAGTAGTAGTAGTAGTAGTAGTACCAGTAATAGTAGTAGTAGGAGTAGTAGTAGTAGTAGTAGTAGTATCTGCTTTACGTTTGTACTTTAGTCTTTTGACTATGCCAGTATCAAGCTACGTGCTGA
>RDPX01000297.1:994293-1005695 GCA_003991215.1 Morbakka virulenta | reverse complement strand
GTATCAAAAATGTGGTTAAAATTATTAGACACTAATTTCGATGTAATTATCTTTCATCAACTCCAAAATAATGTTTGGTAAGAAATAAAAGCCGACCTCTTTTGGACGCTGCTCTCAACGGGATGTCTCAAAAGTGTGGTTAAAATTACAAGAAACTAATTTGGATGTAGTTATGTTTTATCAACTGCAAAATAATATTTGGTAAGAAATATAAGCCGACCTTTATTGAGCGTTGCCCTCCAAGAAATGTATCAAAATTGTGCTTAAAGTTATAAGAAACTAATTTCGATATAGTTATGTTTTATCAACTGCAAAATAATGTTTGGCTAGAAAGATAAGCCGACCTCTGTTGAGGGCTGCCCTCCAAGGAATGTATCAAAAATGTGCTTAAAATTTGATAACCGTTGCGGTTTAGAGTAAATTAGATACGGGATGTAGATTTGTCAAATTGTAATGCGTTAGGAAAAGACATATTTAGTTTCTTTTTAATGCCAGGAACGCACTTTAAACATTCAGAAAAATTAGCGCTCTGTTGCTATTTTCCTGCATTTGTTTTTTATTAATTACAAACTATTGTCTACTTGAAATGTCTCAAATATGTGCTTAGCATTTAATAAACACCGCGGTCTATATTAAGTTAAATACGTTATGTAGATTTGTCAAATTCTGATGCCTTAGGAAAAAACGTATTTTGTCTACTTTTTATGTCAGAACGCACTTTTAGCATTCACAAAAGTAGCACCCTGTTGCTGCATTCCAGCTTCATATAAAAATACGTAATTAGTCAAATGGTTTCATCGTGCCATGAGTCGTAAGCTTTTTCCAAGCTACGTTGGAGAAATATTCCAGAGGTACTTCTCCCATCGTCAGGTTGACGATGGAAAAAGTATTTCTCGAAACGTAGCTCGGAAAAAGCCTACAACTCCTTTTCAGATTTTTGGAGTCTATTGGTATTTGTGTTACCGCTTTTCACTTCAATCAGTTTAGTGCTGGAAAATCGAGTGTAGTAAATTGGTGGCATATATTTCGAAAATTACTTCTCTAATAATTAAAATTATTATATTACTGGCAAGCAGTTTCTAAACTGTGATTTTCTAATTTTTAATTTTCTGATTTAATAATAAGATGATCTTCTCATATTTGTCCCTCACAACATGAAAAATAAAAAAGATGTCACCCAATGTAAGAAGTTTTTGGTTGTTAAATGCATTTTTATCAAAACATGGAATTATGCATAATGCTTTGGCTGGTAACATAACAAGCTAGTCAAAAAAAATAAAAAAACATAAATATGAGGATCACATGTTATTTCTTGTTCTAACATTATTACTGACATCTCTTTAGTACCTAACATGCCAAGTGTGATAATTTCAGATACAGGAATAAAAAAATTTTAAGAATACTAGTGAAAATATATATTATTGTTGTGTGTAATATATTTAAGAGAAAACGAGTTGCATACCTTTGCTAAGTAAGTACGTATCCAATCTCAAAAGCCCTTAATCTCTAAGCCCTTAATAAATATTTACAAGTTGAAGATTCATTATAATGGTCAATTGATTTTCTATCTATTTTAATCCTAGAAAACGGTCATCTCTTCATTTATCAAGCATAATCATTTTAATTTTTCTATTCAAAGTCAATTTGGCTTTTTTAAGAGCACTCTATATTCAGATGAAGTCTCTGTTTCTTAGCGAATTATATTGCAGTAGTAATTTTCAAAATGGAATGTAGTTTTTGCTAAAAATATGGACTTTGTTCAAGCATGTTACAAGCATTTCCTATTACCTTTAATTGGGTAAAATCCCTGCATCAAACTGGCTTTAATGCAGTACCTATAGATTTTATGGTCATCTGCAATACTATCTAAGCTGCAGGCAATACGCTCTTAGGCAGATTACTTCAACAACCCTGATGGTCCTTAAGGATGGCGTACTTTATTACGCCATCCTTTTTTTAATGAATATGGTATGTTTATTTTGTACCGAAAAGTACAGTATTCATTTAAATAAATGAATAATTGTAAGTTACGTAAATTATGCGAGAGAAAATAAAATACTAATACTAATACTAATACTAATACTAATACTAATACTAATACTAATACTAATACTAATACTAATACTAATACTAATACTAATACTAATACTAATACTAATACTAATACTAATACTAATACTAATACTAATACTAATACTAATACTAATACTAATACTAATACTAATACTAATACTAATACTAATACTAATACTAATACTAATACTAATACTAATACTAATACTAATACTAATACTAATACTAATACTAATACTAATACTAATACTAATACTAATACTAATACTAATACTAATACTAATACTAATACTAATACTAATACTAATACTAATACTAATACTAATACTAATACTAATACTAATACTAATACTAATACTAATACTAATACTAATACTAATACTAATACTAATACTAATACTAATACTAATACTAATACTAATACTAATACTAATACTAATACTAATACTAATACTAATACTAATACTAATACTAATACTAATACTAATACTAATACTAATACTAATACTAATACTAATACTAATACTAATACTAATACTAATACTAATACTAATACTAATACTAATACTAATACTAATACTAATACTAATACTAATACTAATACTAATACTAATACTAATACTAATACTAATACCTTTTGCCCACGTTATGGGACCCATTTACTCTCCTTTCCTGATATTTACTGAAATGAATTTTATAATTATTAAACCTAGTTCAATAAGGAGTAATAGTAGTACCAATATAAATTTTCTTACAAGTTTTACAGGTAAGTTTATATACTACATGATTACAGTTACAAGTATAATCACCTTTCCTTAAAAAATATTGTTTACTATGATCAAAATTCAAAAATGTATTTGAGACCTCTAAAAAATTGCAAACTTCACTCAAAGGATGATTTCATTGCTTACAACTCCCTGTGGCAGAGTTAGTATCACTGAGTTTAGACCTGACCAAAGTGTCCTGAAGGCGTTTTCCCCTACAAAATGATACCAACTGAACCTCTGAGAAGAATCTTTTATATTCTTCATCAGATTCAAAATGACCTGAGCCCTATTAAGAAAATAATAAATTTTGTGGTTTAACGTCGGATGAAAAGTGGTGACGAAACAAATCCTATTGCCCGCCCAATTTTCCCTCCCCGACCTCTGAAGCAAGCATTCCCGATCCAAAGAACCCGCTCCACCGACCTGGGTTTCGACCAATTCGTAGTCGTAATCCCTGGCTAGAAGCCACTTCGTCAGGTCAGAAATCCTGTTTTCAAAAAATTTATCTTTAGAGCAAATACGACGAAGACGCAGTGCTTGACCCCTTCTTAGTATGAAGTGTGTGACACGACCTAAAATGTAAAATTTAGTGAGTATCAGTTTCCTTAACAAACAAATCAGTGACCAGAGTGCTACCTTCCTTCTCAACCAAAAGATCTAAGAACTCAAAAGAAACGAAAGATAACGTTTATATGAACTTGATACTTGGATGTAAACCATTCAAGTACGAAAGAAACTCCAATAATGCTACTTCCCCATGCTCCTAGGTTAGAAATATGTCGTCAATATACCTCCACCAAAAAAATTATTTTTAAGAACAGTATCCGCCAACATCATCAATGTTTCTGAACTTATAGACTTCTCTCCCCTCGCGACAAGTGCCTTTCTCAATGCCTCCAAGCCCTATATTAGGATGAAACCCCACCACATCGACTGCACAAAAAAAGGCACCATCAGGCAAAGGTGGTATGTCCCTAAGTTTACAAAAAAAATCAGACGAGTCCTTATTGTATGACTTTCCCCTTAGTAGAGAGAGGTTGTAAATGAAAATCCAAAAATGACGAAAGGTTCTCTGTATAATAACCACAGTTAGAAATGACAGGCCTTCCTGGAACTGAAAAAAGACGTTTGTGGATCTTGGACAAAATATAAAACCTACCCAGATGGGGGTTATTAACCAAAAGATGGTCATGAAGGTCTTTACCTATTTCCCCGTAATTTATCAGAAATTAATTTTTGCAGGCCATGCAAAGGGTCCCTAAGGCACTCCCTGTACACTTCCTGATCCAGCAAGTGATTATCAGCCTCCAGTAAACAATCTTCCTCATCCCAGACTACAACTGTGAATCCTTTGTCTGCCCCACTCGATGACAATAGAGTCATCATTTCTTAAACTTCTGAGAGCTTCTTGTACTTTAACAGTAAGATTTGAGAAGTTAGAACCATTACAATTTATGGACATAGGTTCCTCTTCCAAATAACTAAGATAAACCTCAATCGAAGCATCTACACTTTGGGGATTATATCCAGAGTAACTTTGAAATACTCTAGAAATTCTATCCACCCCATCTTTCTCGTCCCGATACATCCATCTAAGACAGAGGTGGGCAACCTTTCTAGAGAGTGGGCCAGATCCTTCAAAAACTTTCTTCACGCGGGCCAAACGTAATAAGAAAAGCGAGAAACAAAGAGAAACAAAGAGAAACAAAGAGAAACAAAGAGAAACAAAGAGAAACAAAGAGAAACAAAGAGAAACAAAGAGAAACAAAGAGAAACAAAGAGAAACAAAGAGAAACAAAGAGAGGCAAAGAGAAAAAACAAAAGACAGATTATGTAAATTAACCTCACTGTTGGTATTACCGTCCTCGCTGCGAAAGTGGAGTGAAACCACACTGGTGTGCCCGTTCACACGCAGTCAAAACTACACCGGTGAAAAATCGCACCGGTGTGGCTCGCACTTATCCAAGTGAAAAAGTTTTTTTGAATCTCAAGTTTGACGAAGTTATGTTTTATTCAATACATCAATATCTGCAACCGCTAGACAATTACATTTGCTAACAAAAAATTATATAATTTTATGGCCTCGCAGGAGATGAAAATTCTTCTTGCGGGCCGTAGGTTGCCCACCCCTGATCGAAGACGTAATGGCCTACCAAACTCTTCAAGATCTTGCTTCAATTGAGCCCTATCCAACCCGCTAGGAGTAGGTGAAAACGTTTGGTCTTTAGATAAATGAGAAATTCCAGCCTCAGTAAAAACACATTTATACAAATTCACAACATTATTAGAAATAAAACAATCCTTAAGACTCCTGTTTTCATTAACCGCTACCCCAGGATTGTCACTTTCAGAATTGTCACTTTGGACACCAGAGTCTATATCATCATTTAAAATCTCAGGATTTCAACACAAATCCCCCAAAATAAAGAAAATTTGATACTAGATGGTTTGAACAGTAATTACCTAGCTTAAACTCAGTAGGATAAAAATTACAGAATTTTTGTTATTTCATTTAAACACAAAACCAGACTGGATGACCGAAATGGTAATTAATATGGAAAAGGGCAAGACGGAATGCATGCTATTTAGTACGAGACAGAGAATCGAAGACTAGACATAACGTATGAAACAAACCAATTAGTAACAGAACAGATTATAAGTCTTGAAGTCACTTCTGACCAGACCCTTGTACTGAATAACCATATGAACTTGACTTACAGGAAAGAATCTGGTCTTCTCAGCAGCCTCAGAAACAAATTAAACGCTAGAACGTCACTAGCCATCTTAATTTCCCTCGTCTTACCAGTGTTCACATACTACTTGATTATCAGTAGCAATTCGACAGACGTGTACAAAGCAAAACTGAGAAAAATAGAATTACGAGCTTAAAAAAACTTATTTCTTAAAATAACGAAGTAAACTTGCTACCGTTGAGAATATCATGATAAAACGTCTTTTCCTAGAAGTCTTTCAGAATACTAAATTGCTTGATCAATGAAAATTTTAATGGACATTTCAAATGATAGTAAGATAAGAAAATAGACATTTTATTAAGCCGACCCATAGAAATAAGGGTTAGCTGCGAATACCCAATAAGCAGCCGCGGACGGCAGCGGCAAGGGAACAGGATGTGCCAGGCTTCAGGGTGGTGCCTGAAGCCTTATAAAATCCCACAAATCTGTATGCCCTTGTGACATGGCGAGGTTAAGCCGCCATCAAATAAGCCTAACCAACGGAAGAAGCCAAGGACCCACCGTTGACCAATTCTTCTGAGGACATCACCTATGACTTCGCAAAATTCACAGAATAACCTGCCAGACGACCCTACTGGCCTTCGGCGCGTTTCGGTGCCTTTACAGGTCCGACGTGTAAAATGTGCTACTGCCCAGAAGAAAACGAACCTGCAACAGAAGATGCGGATAGGCACATGGAACATCAGAGGAATCAAACAACTTGGGAAAATTCCGAATGTTGTTCGCGAATTCGAAAAACTTAATCTAGACATTTGTGGCCTCGCGGAAACTCATGGAAACCACTCAGGGGAGATGGACATGGATGGAACTCTCGCAATACAGAGCGGCGATGCTAGCAACCAACAAGGAGTTGGACTGATCATCAGTGGGAAGTTGAGATCCAGCGTTCTCAGCTACAACACCATCAATGGCAGGATGATAACTGCCCGATTCAATGACAAACCAGTACACATGACCATAGTGCAGATCTATGCCCAACACTGGACAAAGAACATGAGGTACATGCTGAATTCTACGAGACACTACATCAAATCCTTGACAATACACCAGCAAGTGATTTCACCCTAGTTATGGGTGATTTCAATGCGATCCTAGGCACCGAGAAGGAGAATCACTAATAATGGGTAGTTTTGGAACGGGAATACGAAACGAAAGTGGCCAGAGACTGATTGATTTCTGCACTGCCAACAATCTCTTTGTTACCAGCAGCAAATTTCAACACCACATCCGCCGCAAGATAACATGGATGTCTCCCGGCAACCGAGTGAGGAATGAAATAGACTTCATACTGGTGAAAGAACGGTATCAAGCCTCTGTGCTTAACTGTCGCGCGTACCCTAGCGCAGACTGCCATTCAGATCACCAGCTCTGCAGAACGACAATGCATGCAAGGAACGATACAAGACAGCAATAGAAGAGCAACTGAATGAAGCAGGCTCTAGTGATACAGGAGAAGAACAACAATGGCAACAACTCAAACATATAGTTACGGAAGCAGCAGAGACAGCAATTGGTAAATCCAAACCAAGGAAAAGACAACCGTGGATCTCTGAGGCAACTCTGAGATAACTGGGCTAATGGACGAGCGACGAAAGATTAAACCCCTGAAACACACAAGCACTGAAAAAGAGCAAGAGTATAGAACATTGGACAAAGACATCAAACAAAGTTGCATATAAGACAAGAACGCATACCTAGAATCCATGTGTGAAAGCTTAGAGAACAAATATCACACACAGAGACACATATATGCGTACAAGCACACCAGGGGGGTGAAGAAGACATTCAACCTGCGCTTCAGGACCATCAAGGATGCAAATGGAACTGTCCTGCAGGACAATGAATCCATCAAAGAGCGCTGAAGAAGTTACATAGAATCCCTCTACGCCAAGGATTTGTCAATACAGCCCTTACCAAGTTTGTCAATCCATGACGGGCTCCAGGCACCGACTGTACTGCGTGCAGAACTAACAGCAGCTGCCAGACACATAAATGACAAGAAAGCATCCAGAGTAGATGGACTGCCGATCGAACTTCTGAAAGCAGTGGCAGACAACAGTGACTTACAAAATCGCATACTAGGACTGTGCAACGAGATCAAGGCCAAAGCCATCACTGCAATAAAGTTGATGTTGTACATAATGAATGCTTGAGACTAGTGAGTGGTTGTATAAAATCGACTTCAACTGATGTTCTTCCTATTCTTTGTGGTATTGAACCTGCTGACTTAAGAAGAGATAAAAAAATATTGAATTTATATAATCGTGTGCTATCAGGAGACGGGTATATTCTTGAAAAATTGGTTGCATATCCACTTACAAACAATAGGTTGAAAAGCAGAGCTCCACCATAAACGATACAGCATCTGTCAAATCTTGGACTGCTGATGTGTGGAAACAGCGATGGAGTAATACAGATAACAAGCTTTCCCAATTTATTCCTGAACCTACGGTGAAACCTCCAGGACATGACCTGAAGCGCGAACAATGGTTGCTCTTAAATCGATTACGATCTGGGTATGGACGATATGCTGATTTCATGCATAGAATTGGTCTGAGGGACAACCCATTTGGTCGTTGTGGTGAAATTCAATCCTATCAACACGTATTGATTTGCTAATTGATAGGTATTCGAGTGATATCAAAACCGTTGATGAGGACTTCCGTTTGTGGCTCCGTGACAATGTCTTAGATATTTAGCTTTTTTTGTTGTTGATCATACGCATATATATATATATATATATATATATCTGTCATGGAGAATAGCCCCTGGACTTCACTACATTAGTGTACCTGCCTCTCTACGAAAAAGGGGACAACAAAGACTGTGACAACTATCAAACAACAGCCCTCATCCCCCATATTAGCAAAATAGCTCTGTCAATCGTTAACCAAAGGACCAATCAGCACTATGAAAGAGAACTCAGTGAAACCCAAGCAGTATTCAGGAGGGACAGTGAAACAAGAGACCAGATACTAAACTTGTGCCTACTCAGCAAGAAGGCGTACGAGTACAACATACCTCTTTTCTGTTGCTTCATTGATTAGACTTCAAACGGCTGTGGGCAACATTAAGGAGCGTTGGAATACCAAACTACTTGTCTCCCACACTACTTGTCTCCCACACTGTTCAATCTGTACAGGGAAATGATCATGAGGGACGCGATGGATAAGTGGGACGAAGGGTTCTCCATTGGAGGCGAGAAGATTAAAGATCTGAGATATGCCGACGACGTCGTCCTACTGGCAACATCCGAGCAATCACTGCAAGAAATTGTGAGTAGGATTGGTGCAACCTCTTTGGAATATGGCTTGAGATTGAATGAGAAGAAAACGGAAGTCATGTCCCTTGGAAGAACGAAAAGCAACATCAACATCAAGTACAACAACGCAATGCTGGAGCAAGTAAAAGAGTTTACATACTTGGGCGCACTCTTCAACGCCAACTGCAGCAGTTTACAAGAGGTCAAGAGAAGAATAGTACTGGCAAAGAAGGCAGCAGGCAGCGTAAAGGATCTTTGGAAGTGTGGAAACATCAGGTTAGGTACCAAAAAGAGATTAGTACAATCCCTTTTCTGGTCAATAATGAGTTATGGATCCGAAACGTGGATCTACTCGCAGGATGTGAGGCAAAGGATAGCATCATTCGAAATGTGGTGTTATAGACGGATACTTCGTATCCCCTGAAAAAGCTTCACCACCAATGAAGAAGTATACAGAAGAATTGGAAATCAGCCGCAACTATGTCAGCACTTGCTCAACCGCAGACTACTATTCTTCAGATGCATGATCAGAAAAGATGGCCTCACCCGCAAGCTCCTGTTAGGCAGAGTGCATGGCAAACCACCGAGAGGAAGACCACGGCAAACGTGGCTCAAAGACGTCTGCCAGGGCCTGAACTCTAACATACAGTCGACAATCAAACGTGCCAAAGATCGTGACCTGTGGAGAATGGTGATCGGCAACCCTCAATAGATGAGGACCCTACAACAAGTACAAGTACAAGTTGTCTAGCAGAATACTGGAAACCCTATTGTTCCTAACCCCTGACCCTTATGTTGTGGCTTGAACAGAACCGCATCACGTGGCTTGAAAAGATCGAACAATGAAATTTTATTTCCTGTAAAAGACGGTAGAATAGGTTTCGGTTTAGAAGGCCGTCAGACCGCTAAATAGACACTTCGTTAAGTGTAAGTGATGATATTAACAAAGCAAATGGAAACATTTGATTAAGTAAGTAAGTAAGTAAGTTTTTATTTGCCACAAACATAAAATGAAAAATGTTTACAAATGTTTAAAAAAAAAGAAAAAAGAAAGGCCTAGAAAGTCAATAAATTACAATTTAAAGTTAATTTACAAACTTTTGTATAAATTAATACTAAAAAGAATGTTGTTTTATCACCAAACATTGATAGTTAAATGCTCTTCTTCTAATGTTGCTCACATTTGGTGCTTTCTAAGCCCATTTGACAAATATAATAGAACAGCAACTGATTTCAGAGAACTCTTAGGGTTTGACGATTTCACCTGCTTACAACTCGGTGTGTCAACCGATGGGTGGGTATAAAATTAAGCCGATGAACAACGTTGGTTCAAGTTGTATCGACCGTCGTAGAAAGTTTCTCTGATAAAACAAATTAAAACTAAATGTATAACTTCCAGTCCCAAGGTTTCTATGTATGACTGGATTGATAAGCCCTTTAAATATAACTAGCCTCTAAAAAAACTCCAACAAGCTGATATAAAAGTAAAAAAAAGTATTCAATCATGATAATTTCCTCACCTATTCTGATTCTGCAAAAGTTCGTAGTGACAAATTTTATCAAAGAATAGCACATACTCGGCGCAGTCCGAAATATATCTGTTTGAGTGATCCAAGTAAAATGTTGGAGCATTACTTTCACAACAAACAAGTAAAATCGAATTCAAAACCTGACTTGCTATTTTCCTATATTTTCTCGATCTCTGAGAAAATCCTGTGATATTCTTTCTTAGATTGTAACTTTCTATCTTTAAAAACGCGACACAGTGGACCATTTTTAGCTCCAATATCCTTCCAGATAGTCACAGCGAAACTAATATGGTCTATGCTCAGCACAGGGCCCCACATAACCATGACGAACAATCTGAGCATTTTACTTTTCCCTGTGAACCTCTCCTTTCGATTGTATTACAACGTAACATAACCTTAGTTCAATACAGTGTTTCGGAGTAGCCTTACATGAAATTTAAGCTTTGTACGTTGCCTTTTTTGCGATTTCATAAGAACTACAAATACAAATATACACAGAGACTATGAGTTTTAAAAATGCAGAATCCATAATCTATAATCGATTTAATCAATTGTTCTAGTGACGGTAAAATCCTATTTGCGGTATGGGTACGTATTCGGACAAAATTTGGATTACAAATTACACTGGTCAACACGATTTTTCTGGAAAAGTGTCTTTATATGAATTCTAACTAAATTTGGGCTGCCGATTACGAATATGAACTCAGTTTTTGTCTATCACATCAGAATTTCGAGGTATGCAATTTTCCAATTTTTGATGAAAATTACCCATCAACCTTTTGCTATATCGAAGGTTTCATAATAAAAACGTGATTTCTGTACTACATTTTGTATATTGATAATCAAGGAATAACAAATATTACTAAGTCGATGTACAGCAATCCAAATAGTATGACAGAAAAAAAATAGAAAATATAAAAATACGTACATATATATATATATATATATATATATATATATATATATATATATATATATATATATATATATATATATATATATATATATATATATATAC
>RDPX01000297.1:948569-991763 GCA_003991215.1 Morbakka virulenta | reverse complement strand
GCATCATTAGCAAATGTCATCAATCAATGATAAAATTTGTGGAGAAGTACCTGTCATTTTTGTTGTCTCACACCTATTTCAACGCCAACTGTCAGGAACAATACGCAGTTACAATTATTCAAGTGAGGCAGCTACTGTAATTTGGAGGGAAATTTCACTTAGGGGCACGATTTAGTGTTCGTTGTTCGGGTTACGAGGGGATCGTTATTCGGAGGGACGCTTTAATGAATTATTCATGGAAAAAGTTGCGGGCATAGAAAATCGCTCGTTATAGAGAGGGAACCGCTATTTGGGGGGATCGCTATTGGGAGGGAGTACTGTATATATATATAAATAAAAGTGAAAATATAGAAGACAATATATATATATATATATGAAACACAGATCAGTATCAAATAGCAGTTATCTGAACTTTCTTTTCTTGGCTGATCTCTGATGTACAGCTTCTGGGTTGTCTCTCATCAAGCTCCACCAATACTCCGCCATCATGTGCGAGTCCCACCGTCCTTGATACCGTTCTTCCATTGTTTAAATGTTCCGATGACTACGCTCTCCTTGTTCCTCACTCACATCCCCAAGATTCTCCGGAAAATTGCCCAAATGGCTGTGTAAATAGTGGATCTTGATACTCATTCTACATCCAAGATCTCGCAGGCTCATTAGTAGTTCTTCCACAATCTCTTCATAGTTGTCTGCTTTCATATTCCCTAAAAAATTCTGCACCACATTACAAAATGCGCTTTAAGCTCTTCGTTCTGTCTCATTCATGAATGTGATAAAGTTTGAATCTCTCAAAAGTGTTCTAATTTGGGTTCCATCAAGTATATGAGCCTTTTTTTCTCTTTCTTCGCAAAGACTAGGAAAAGTTGAATATATATAGCTGAAACATTCACCACTGTGATCAAGAGCTTTGACGAACTGTTTCATCAATCCAAGTTTTATGTGCAAGGGAGGAAAGACAATGTTCTTTCCAACCACTAGAGAATCACTGATGACATTCTTACCCTCAGATCTCTTTCACCGAGGCCATTCATTCGTCACCCAGTGCTCTGCTGTGGCTCTACTGTCCCAGTATCACAGGAAACAGAGCTATTTTGTGTACGCTTCTTGCTGACCTAAAAGAAAGTTAACCATTTTCAAATCCACACAAATTACCCATCCATGAACATGATATTGCAATCTCTCTAGAACAATCTTGATGTTGTTATATTCTTCCTTAAGTTTTACAAAATGACCTATTGGTCCCGAGCCATACTTATTTCTACTTTGTAGCAGAATTCATTTCAAACTGCTTTTGGAACTGTCAATGAAAAGCCTCTAATCCCTTGAATCATAATCATAAGTCCCATAAACAAAAGTAACTCTTCTACATCAGTACAATAGAAAAGCTGGCCATCTGAATGGAAGTACGTCCGCAGTTCTGCTTCTCTGTTGCGATAAAATGAAACAGTTGTGCCGGGTTTCAGCATTCGATTCTCTTGCAGTCTTGAAGCCAACAGTTTAGCAGACTCTTTTGGTAGACAAAGATCTCTAACCAAATCATTCAAAGCTTGCTGAGTAAACAGAGCTGGTTTGTTACTATCTTCATCACAGGGCTGAAAAATATCTGTAGTGTCTTCTTCATCACTAGACGAAGGTGAGCAGAGATCTGTGTCATCAATTTATGGAAGCTCAGTAAATATTGGTACAGGTACTTCTTCACTGTGCACAACTGGTCAAATAGCTGAAGGGATACTTGGGTACTGCAAATATTGCTTGTTTTTCTTATTGAAACCTTTTACATTGACAAGGCAGGAAGAGTAGTCATCTAAATGATTACTTGGTACTCTCCAAACCATAGGCACTCCAAACCTGGGTTTTCCATTCTTTCCTTGAGACTATGATCTCACGTTCTCAACACAGGTTTTGCACACTTTGTGAGGAGCCCAATGCTTGTCTTGGTCTCCAGGTGGTACTTTGAAGTAAGCCAAATACACACTTTTAACAAAGTCAGTAATGTTGCGCCTCTGATTCTTCAAAGTAAAGCTCCTACAGATGTATAAAATATATTTGGATCATTTGAGCACTGTCTTCTGTGAGATGTAAAGGCCATTATTAGGTTAAAATTTGTTAGCTACCTGAATTGTTCCTTTAATTTGTACCCAAACTTCCACGCCTTGGGCATTGTTTCACAAAAAACCCAGCAGAATAATAACAATAAATAACTAAATCTAGTGATAAAATCAATAAAAAGACACTACCTGCAAATAAGTGTTGTTTAAGTTGAAATCTGTTTGTTTACTTTCGTATCATAAAAAATGGTTACATTATAGTTTATTGGGAGACTAAATGAAAAGTAAATTTACCAAAATGAACCATATAATCGGGCCCCTTTTTGCTACCCTATTTGATAGGATATTATTTTCTCTTAAAATTCATGAAAATATAAATATGTATGGCGAAAAAACTTCATGTGGTGGAGAAAATCTAAGACCACATTTAAATTTAGCACCCTCAAATTAGTCTAAAACTCTTTTTAAATTCCATGCCAGAGAAAACATTTTTTCTTTGTTAACCAGTGTTTACCTCCCTACATAAAATATAATTATACTTTCTGTAGGGACGTTCTTTTTTTCAATTATTATTGCATTTATGTTAAATATGTACTAATTAAAACTTTTTGCACCAAGGAAAAGAAAATATATTACCAATATCATACCAGAAGAAAAATAAATATACTATTTTGACCCCGTACTAATAATGAGAAGTTTTTCCTCGAAAATGACAATTTGCACCAATTAAAAGGTAAATTAAAATAAAGAACTGGTACAAATAACATTGAAATATTAGTGTCTGATCAGATTTAGTTTAATATCTTCTCTTGAACTTATCTAGATTATAGATCATCTTGTTAACAGTATTTCAGCAGTTCATTAAACTAGAGCAGGTTTAATGATAGCCTTCCACGTATTATAATAATGCCGCTACAACTGTTGACAACCATATGCGTGTTTTATATATCTCTTGAATCTATCTGGATTATAGATCTTCTTTTTAACAGTATTTTAGCAGTTCATAAAGCTGGAACAGGTTTAATGATAGCCTTCCACGTATTATATTAATGCCGCTGCAACTGTTGACAACCATATGCGTGTTTTATATATCTCTTTAATCTATCAGGATTATAAATCATCTGAATAACAGTATTCCAGCAGTTCATAAAACTGGAGCAGGTTTAATGATATCCTTCCACGTATTATAATAATGCCGCTGCAACTGTTGACAAACATAGGCGTGTTAATTTCTGATACAACAAGAAAATGGTTACAGAGATATGGTTTATGTGTATACTCTGTCATTGATTTATAGAAGGGAGACCCTATTCTACCCATAGTTTTAAACTACATGATCTCAAATGCTTTACAACATTTAAGGGTTAGCGATATTAGCTACTAGTAGCAAAACGAATGTTATCGATTTCTTAAATGGTTTTGTATTGGATTTTTAACTGAACACTAATAGTAGGACTGAAATTAGTTTAAAAATATTAGTGTCAATTCAGGCCATCCTTATGCAAAACTGTTAAAGAAGCCTGGAGAGGGAAAAATGTCAAGGAAAATCAAAACAAGACTAACCACACATAAAAAGAAATAAACAACAAGGCAAAAGAAAAGACAAAGAACAAGAAGGACAACGACAATGACAAGAATTCCATCAGGGAAGGAGGGAACGCTAACCTCAAAATTTCTGCCGACCATAAAAGCTTTACCATGAAGGCTGAAGTGGAACTGGTTAACTGAAAAATGAAAACTGGGAAGGAGAGTGAAAATAGAGGCGCCAGTACAAGAATACTGAAGACTCTTGGTGATTATAGAATTAAAAGGGTCATTTAATTGTGCATTACAGCATACCAATGCGGATGCATCCCGTCTGAAATTAATGCGGGTAAATTACTTCATTCTGAGAAAGTCAAAGCAACAAATTACACAGACTATATAATACTAAACCTGACAAGTTATGTTCTGAAAGTAATCCTAAACGTTATCCTACATAAGAACATAAATACTTTAGAAGAGTAGTTGACGAGGTTTAAAGTAGTTTTTGTATGGGTAATGTTACAAGAGATATAGGTGGACTATAGATTCCGGATTGGTTTGTTTATTTTCTTGTTTTGATATTAGAGATTAATGTAGAAACTGGCAGATTGACATAAACATCTGATTAACCACATATTAACGAGATAACACTCACGCATTCACTCCACATAACACTGTGCTCTAATTGGCAGCATATTGGCGAAATATCACTTGCACATGACACAGTCACTGCATGCAAACAAATAGAACAGTTGGAATCTTTCTGAAACTTTCTATAACTTTCTACATGTGAGATTATATAAAGGACCTGCTGTCTCCACACCAGTCAGTCAGAATTGTATTTTGAAGAAGGAAACCTCATCCTGGGATTGCGTTTTCAATTTACATTCCATTATAGAAAGAGACGTTCGAAATAAAGAAAATGCCTGGGTTTTATTAATTACAAGAACTGATTCGAAGGGGTATACAACATAAAGATATTTAGTGTCTGTAACATTTGGACTTTCATGGCAAAGATCTTCAATTAAAATAAATCTCTATTGGAAATAAAAAGCATATATACGAATAGAGGACTGATATACGTTTACATGAAAAGGGAACTCTACCAAAGGTATTTTATTATCTTCTCTGTTTAACCTGTATAGAGATAACAAGTTTCATGAAACAATAAATGAGTATGGTGTTGAAATTGGAAGAAGGGTATTAGTAATCTAAAATATGCTGGTGATACAGTGCTAACGAAAATTAAAAAATAATTACATAAATATCTGGATAATGTAAACAAGATAGGAAAAGGCTGGCAAATAAGAATCATAGATTAGTGATAACATAAAAATAAAAATAACAATAATAATAATAATAATAATAATAATAATAAAAATAAAAATAATAATAAGTGATCATTATATCGAAGCCAGGGGACCGGATATTTTAGTTGTGGAAAAGAAGAGCAAGAGAGCTTTGATTATTGTTATTGCTTCATCTGGATATCGTAATGTGGGTGAAAAGGAAATGGAAAAAGTAGAAAGATATCAAGACCTCAAAAGGAAGATTATGAAACTGTCCAACCAAAGTGTTGAAGTGATACTTGTGGTTGTTGGAGCACTAGGGTCAGTCAGTAAAAAGATTGGACAATACTTGGAACAAATTTGGATTGATATTAGGATTTAATTATTACAGAAGAAAGCTTTGTTGGGAACAGCAAGTATCTTACGAAATGTGTCAGAGACTTGAGAACAAAAGACCTTTGGCCATATTCAAATTGCAATCATTGTAGTGTAGTCATATCAGTCATATCGTAGTCATTGTAATGTAGTCATATCAGTCAAATTACAGTTATTCTAGTGTAGTCATATCAGTCAATTTGTAATCATTGTAGTATAGTCATATCAGTACAGATTTGTTGTGAACACAGGAATTAGCCTACTAATTTCCATCCATTTTCCTCACAAATACAGATTAAACACACGCAGTATAAGTCCACTGGATGACAGTTCGCTCAAGAAAAAATCAAAAAAAATTTTTTCATTTTTATATTCTATATTTCTATCAATAGTTTTATCTACGAAAATGTTATAGTCTATGCTGAAGAAACACTTTTCTTGAAGTTCTCTGCAAGAAAATGAAAAAGATTATCTTTACCATAATCTAGTTGTATATGCAAACTAATGCTCTTTTTAAGGTAGAAAATGTTAACTGTTTTATTATAGTTACGTTTGGTTTGGTTTCTAATTCGTGGTTGGATTTATTTTATCAGTTTTGCAAATTCCTACAAGAGATTTTAATTCTTTAAATTAAGCAGCATTTCGTCGCTCTACTATAGCTCAGCTTTTTGCCAAGCTTAAAGTACTTCATTTTATTCTCAATATTTGTTAGTAAATGTTATGGAAATTATGCTGTAGATTTTTGTAACAGAAACTTTGTACCTTTTTTGTTACTGTTAGGGAATTTGGATAGTCCTACATTTTCATTTCAAAACATAAACATAACATTGACCATGGATGCCTCTTCAACAGAATTAGATACTGCGTGAAGATCATTTACTCACAAATTCAAGCAGAAAACAAAATGGCATTATTACAAAAATGGGAAAAAAAATCCCTTTATATCAAATACCTTTCACATTGACCGTAAATAGGTACGAACATGGGTCAAAGCTGAAGAAAAGATTCGAGGCCAAAAACAAAAGATAAAAGCTACTGGTAGATAATGAATTGCGAAATTCTCCTTGTGGAAAAGCAGCATCATACTGATTACAAAAAAATACACTTTGAGGAAAAAACAGTGAAGCGATGGTGGTCTACTCGCTGGTTCAAACAATTAGTAAAGAAGCTTTATCGAAAACAACCTTCCTTGGTTTCAACTAAGTGGTTTGACCGTTTCAAGAGGTCAATTGCCGAAAAAAGACCCACACTACTAAAAAATTGATCCACTTTGAAAGTGGATCAAATATTTTCTTAGACGTCGTCGCCGCACCAAAATTTGTAAGACATTTCTAACAAGAACGGAGCCTCTCACCAATTTGCTCTTGAAGATGGCCTTACATATGAGGATAAAAGCGGTGAAGACGTTTGGTGTGTTACCCGCTAGCTGAGTCTTGATAAACGCTGGTGTACTGTCCAGCTTGTGCGTCCAACTGTGATCTTCCTTGGCCTGAGGAAACGCATTACAAAATCAAAGACAGGCAGCTGGGATTAAAAGGTAAACGTTTGCAAAAAACATGTATAGTGAGACGAGCCCAACATGATTGATTTGATCCAATTTGAACAAATAAATATGTTCACAAACCACACCACCGTAGGCTCAAGTGGGAAAACGTTTGTGGCAACAGGACGAAAGGCGTAAAAGCTGCCTTGAAAATAAAGGAAACTGAAATTTTCAATAAAGCAGCTGGATGTACAAGCCCTGAGCAGCAGCCAGTTGAGGTCAGTTTCAACAAACCTTCAAGAGTGTTATGTGTGAGTGGTTTGAAAAACTCATGGATGAGAAGTTGTCCCTCTATGCAGCAGGAAAGATGAATGCCTATGAAAAGCGAGCATTAATTACTACATGGGTAGCAGAAAAAAAAGTTGATATGGTAATTCGTTCTTTCATAGACTGAGATATTTTAATTACTCTCGACGGGGACAGAGAATGGTCAGGTCAATATTAAAGACATCAAAGATTATCAGCTACTAACTACAAAAAGCACTGAACGAACATTAACTCAAAATTGACGACAACAGTGATGAAAATAGGAGAGACGACAAAAGTGAAGGTGAAGTTGATAGTTGTTACAGATGCATCAACGGAAGAGAACAATTGCTAGAAAAAAATCAATCAACAAAGTGATAATGACTGGCAGGAGAATGAGGAGAACCCTACACTATTAGATCGTTCTGTATGAGATTCCTTTTGATTTACGTTTTTTTACTTAAGATCATGATATTGACTCGCAGGACAAGGGTAGCATCCTCCACTTCATTGACTTACTTTAAACGTTTGTCAGAAAAATTCTTAAACTAGATTATTTATTATACCTGGTACCAGTCCTTTTATTTTCTTTTGGTTCTTTTGGTACGTCTAAAAAACGGAAGTCGAAGTTATGCATCAAATTCTTACAGCTATTCTCTTTTTTTATTCTTTTCTCACACAAAATGCTCTCCATCTTTTGAACCACCTCGAATTTTAAGAAAAAACATTCTTGGGGTTATAATCGAGACTATGCGATAGCTTGGCATGTCCTTTTTTGTTTGTACTGCTACCCGAAATCTAGGCTTTAACAATTAATTTAGTGGAATTCCTGTATATTTGATACTTTTTGTTCTTAAGGGTATATTATATATTGTATGCAGTACAGATAATTGTCATTTAGAAATATATACTTAAAAGCTTTTAAAATGAACTGCGCAATGGGCAAATTTCTTAATTTTTTCTTTAAATTTCGTATGGGGAATATTTTTGCCAACAGTCAAATAAGGACAACCTGACAAACGTTCATGGAAAAATAAAATATTTTTATTTTTTGTTCTCCAGGAGCTGTTACGGAAAGAGACAATAAATTCTCCACATTAAAACAATACATTCTTATTGCACCAATTGATTCCATACTCATCTAAAATTTTGAGCTTTCAGTTTGCACAAATTTTTCCTTTTTTATTGCACACTTTTTTACTGTCGCAGTTTGTTATTCCTTTAAGGCAACCAAGACTTAGTTTACGAAATTTATATTCAAATAAAAAATCCTCAGTTCATACCTCATAAAGCCTGTTCAGTATTTTGCCCTTTATTCAGTTAAGTATGTCTCATAAAGAGAAAGGGAAAAAAATTTCACAGTGTGTGCCAAAACACTGCATGAAAACATTTCTTTAAAAAAAAACTGAAAAAAAATCAAAAGGGTAGAATTTTTTTTTTCAAAACCTACTCACATCTAAGCTTTTTTTCCCCTATTCTAGGAAACAAATAACAATCGCTCAAGCATTAATGATTTAAAAAAACATCCTTGGGTAGATCACGATATTGACAAAGATATGATCCCATGTTATGTACATGTAAGTATGCAATAAAATTGTAAAGATGATCTGAAAAAAAAGCTGCAAGGAGAAATTTGTCCTACAAGTAGGCTTTAAATATTGGAGGAAGACTCCTAAGAATTTGATAAACCTTAGCAATTAAACATTACCGATTTGCAACAACACATGAAATTGAAGTCCAAATTATAGATAAAAACAGTAACCATTCTTGAATCTTTGTTATAATTAGAACGTTAGGGTATAACTTTGCCAGGTTATTACACCAACTAAGGTCGAAATTTTAAAAAACTCTTGAAAATGAAATCAAACGTGTTTTATCATCAACATAATTGGGTCAATATTACGCAAGGAAAATTTTTCTCAAATAAAATTTGAAATGAAATGTTATAGTAATATCAAATGATGTCTTAAATAGTCCATCATGATTTATGAATACTTATGTATCAAATAAGGAGCGAATGACATTTTGTCTTCCTTGGATAAACAAAAATTCAGAAGGTTTTACTAATGTCTTCAGCTTCTACGGATAACAGCTATTAAAAGCACAATTATAGAGTCATCCATTGAAGAGGTTCTTACAAGTTTTCAGCTACGTTTTGAATCTTGTCATGGCAAGTCTTATGATGAGACATGCAAGATGCAAGATGCAAGTCCCCAGGAATTGTAATAAATATAACTACTTTTGCCCTTCTGTTACATCATTGTGCTCCCAAAACTTTAACCCGGAGGATAAAGTCAATTCAGTTCACAGACAAAAGCTGTTTCACGTGTACACAAGGAATTGGGAATAGTTAGCTGGTTTTTTTGAAAATGTTTTCTAAATTTTGTGGACGATTTTGTTTGGAACCACATTTAAAACCATCAACAAGAAACCTATTTTCGATGTGTATTTTTGTGAAAACACTTTTTGAAATATGTTGTTTTCGTACGAAAGCTCTCAAAAGCCATTGTGAATGTAAATGTGTCTTTTCCACTTTTAATCAGATTTTTTCTTGTACTTATTATAATTCAAGTTAAAACATATTGATCCAGGCCTATAGTATATCCATAAAATAAATTTGAGCAGTTGTATCTTATTCGACAGGGAGTTTTGTTGTTGCTTTTATCGTTTTTTTTATTACCACTGTGATTTTATTTTCATGATTAAGATTACAATGATTATTTACAATATCGGATAAAACTGAATTTTGTCTATTTAAATTTGCTTTAAATTATTTGTTTTCATTTTTATTTTTAATATAGCTTGAATATCTTTATCATCATTTGTAAATACCTCAAAGGTCAGAAAGAAATAAGATGTATTTATTATCATTTCAACAAAGCGATTTATTAATCCTTAGTAGCACTTTGCACACGGTTTTTTTTCATCCTTCCTTGTCATTCGCATTCCTGGCAATCTGAATCATTGCCATGAAGTATGATAGCACATTTAATCTTTTAACTTCCTTCACATTTGCCGATGCTGTTTCCAATGTATGGGTTGAAACCGTCGGTAAGTAAATTTAGCACATTTAATCTTTTAACTACCCTCTCATTTGCCGATGCTGTTTCCAATGTATGGGTAGAAACCGTCGGTAAGTAAATTTAGCACATTTAATCTTTTAACTACCCTCTCATTTGCCGATGCTGTTTCCAATGTATGGGTTAAAGCCGTCGGTAAGTAAATTTAGGACATTTAATCTTTTAACTTCCCTCTCATTTGCCGATGCTGTTTCCAATGTATGGGTTGAACCCGTCGATAAGTAAATTTAGCACATTTAATCTTTTAACTACCCTCTCATTTGCCGATGCTGTTTCCAATGTATGGGTTAAAGCCGTCGGTAAGTAAATTTAGGACATTTAATCTTTTAACTACCCTCTCATTTGCCGATGCTGTTTCCAATGTATGGGTTAAAGCCGTCGGTAAGTAAATTTAGCACATTTAATCTTTTAACTACCCTCTCATTTGCCGATGCTGTTTCCAATGTACGGGTTGAAGCCGTCGGTGATACAAATGCTCAAATATTTTTTTTGGTGAAATTACGTACATTTGGCAAGGAAATATGAAGAGATAAGAAAGGTTCTTTGAAAACTGGATACAAAAAAATATACATTTATACTGTTCTTTGTATTTGTTGTGGTTATTAAGGCAAGATGTGCTCTTCTGTTACATATCTATTATTAGTTCTCACTCACTTCACTCGCTCAGACTCCTTCCAACAGTCAATATTTGCGTATGTGCTGCACAGTTTGGCTCTGAAATTTCCACCCTCACGAAGTTCCAATAAGGTACTTGTAGTTGTCTGACTGGTCAAAAATTAAAATTTTATTATAAAATATCACCCTTTTATTTAGTGTGATTTTTGTCAAGCGTCCTTAGTCAGAAGTGGCGTTTTTTCAAAATTATTGTTTTTTTCATGTTGAACCCATCTGGTAATTTTCAAAAGTGCACGATTTTACTGCAACTCTGTTTCAGGTTTGAACAACGCAATTTTGTGCGACAATGACACGTTCTTCTTTCCAAATCCAAATTTTTAAGTATTTCAGAAGAACTCAACACAACAACCATGTCACAAACTTTGAAGGTAAGTCCTTCAGATTTTCTTCAGTGATTCCGACCATTACGGCATGCACTGCAAAATCAAATATGACATCTGACACCACACTTTCAAGTCTGTGGGAGACCAGATGATGACGTGACATGATGACGCTAACTTAAGTGTAATAATGCTGAACATTGCATTACAGTACATTTATCTTTTGGATGATCCTCGCTTGCTCACTCAGTCATGCTCAACACTTTCAGTGTGGACATGTATTTTCTGGTATATTCATATCAGCTACAAATATTTCAATAGGTGAAAAGTTCACAGGGAGTATTATAGATAGGTGAAGAAAAGGAGTAAAAACTGTGTTTGTTGTACCTTGTTAACTGTCATAGATCCTTCTGTACTTCCCGCTATATGGAAGTCTTATTTTTAAGCACACAATAAATCCAATCAAGAATTAGAAACACTTTAATTATTTGAATAGTAATAAGAGGTTTCAATCAGCAGGATACTCTTGGGTAAGCTTTGTTCTTAGAATAAATTAAATGAATTAGAATAAATAGAGAGGACCTTGATTTTATTTGACTTCTAATTATGTTTTCCTCTACAAAATTATTCTTTTGTTTAAGATTTAATATTGTCATGCTTTTAAATTTTATCAGATGCAAAGGGCACGTTCATTGTATTGGAAATTAGGGCACCCAATTAGATACTATTATATATTAGTTTGTTATGGATTTCAAATTCATAACAGTTTTTCAAACAGCAATTTTAAGTAAGTTCTTTTTTCATGGACTTTTAATTGAAATACAACGTATTTCCATAATCGAAAGATTTTCAAAAATTAGAATTCATCCTTTTGAAACAAAAGATCTGGGACTACATAGCGTAGTAAACATAGAGAATATGCAGCCTAAGAGCAGGAGGCAGACTATCTCTTTTATTTGAAGAGGAATTTTTTAAGAGAAAAGGACTAAATCAAATTTATTTAATACTTTTTCATGGTAAAAAGTACATTAATATGATCTTCAAAGGCTTTAATTTGATAGCTTTGTTGTTTTTTTTAAAATTCTTTACTTTTATTACACCTTCATGCTATTGCATATGTAATCTTTGGGGGTTGATCTGATCGCAGAGAAACTGGTTTCTTTACACTAATTGCCCACGACTGTTTGTTTTAGGGATTTGTACAGAATAATTTCAGAGGCTTACCCATTAAACAAAAATAAGTGCAGGACTACAATGTTAACTAAATATTGCAACTGCTTGACGGAAGTTTGCATGGAAGAGTGCTTTTCTTGTTGCCAATGAGGCGCTTTTTATGGCATTTTGCCTTGTATGATTCTTAACCATTAAACAAAATAAGTAAAAAAGCTGAAAAACGTGGTTTCGCAAGCACGGTCATCTTACCAACATTTGTCTAAACAAAAGCCTAAGGGAGAAAAAATAATCAATACAATTCTTGGAGTCTAAAAAAATGAGTCTTGAACCTCTGAAAACTAAAATAATGTTATGATGTCTTAATAAATGTGTAATTACAGCTTTGGCTCTAATTATGATTTTGGTAAATCTTCATGGCTTCACAATTTTTACCATTTTTTGTATCATCAAATGTATATATATATATACATATATACATATATATTTTTTTTTCTTTCTTTTTTCGGCCTTCTTTCAACTTTCAGGTCGGGTCAGTTGCTTGGTATCTCCTCCTCCACTCTTTCTGTTCTTCCCACATAGCTGGTCGTGTGCCTACTTCCCTCATATCTCAACACTATCCCTCCATCGAATCTTCTGCCTTCACTACTTATTTTTCCTTCCACTCTTGCCCTGTACACACTCTTCAGGATGTTATCATCTTCTCTCTGCATAACATGTCCAAACCATCTTAGTCGCGCTTCTCTGGCTTTGTTCTTGATGTTGCAAACCTTCGCAAATTTTCTAACGTCCTCATTTGTTCTGTGATCCAGTAACGAAACTCCACATATCCAGCGTAACATTCTCATCTCGCCACTTTCCAACAGTCTTTCCTCTGCTTTTCTAAGTGCCGGTGACTGCATGCCATAAAGTAAAACAGGTCGTATCATGCTCTTATTATACTTAGACCTTTAGCTTTACTGACATTCTCCTGTCACAGACCACGCCGCTTACTTCCCTCCACTTGCCCCAAGCTTTGTTCAATCGAGTTACCACTTCCTCTCTGCTTCCTTCACTTGCATTAACGACCGAGCCAAGGTAGGTAAACTTCTCCACTTGCTTAATGTCCTGTCCATGTCGATCCTTTGATCCTGCTGCATGTTGTCCATCCTTCGACGACACCATGACCTCTGTCTTTTTGCTGTTTACTTTCATGCCTCTTCTCTCTAATTCTCCCTGCCACCTCCATACTTTCTCCTGGAGCTCTTCCTCTGTACTGGCTGAAATGGCAATGTCATCGGCATACAACAGTTCATCGGGGACACCGCTTCTGATGTTGTTGGTAATGGTGTCCATAACGGCGGCAAAAAGAAAAGGGCTCAGAGCTGAGCCCTGATGCAACCCAACTTCCACCTTTAAATACTCCGAGACTCCAGCGCTGCACTGCACTACAGTGTGGCCTCCTTCATAAAGGCTCTTTATCACCCGAACCATTTTCTCTGTGACTCCTCTCTTCCTCAAACACCAATATACTAAATCTCTCGTGACCCTGTCGTACGCTTTCTCTAGGTCGATGGTTGGTTATTTACTTCGAGAGTCTTTTCTTACCTCTGCCTCAGAATGTAAATAGCATCTGCTGTTCCTTTTCTGTTCCTTATCTCTTAATCTTCTATTCAAAATTCTCTCATATATCTTCATTCTGTGAACACGAAATATATATATATATATATATATGTCATGTAAATCATTTCGATTTTGAATGCCCGAAATGGTTTATATGGTCATTGAGTGATGATCCATGATTTCTGTAATTACCACCAGACCATGACTCATTCTTTTATTTTAATCTCTTTTCACATCTTATTACTCTTCTTTGTCTATCTATCTATCAATCAATCAATCTATCTATCTATCTATCTATCTATCTATCTATCTATCTATCTATCTATCTATTTTTTTTGTCTATCATCTATGTGTGTGTGTGTGTGTGTGTGTGTGTAAATGAATAAACTGAGAGGGATTATTTGACTCTTTGACTCTATAGGTCGCACAAGTTTCTGTGAAACTCTGTAAATTTCATTTTTCATTATAGATTTTTCTGAAATTATTTGAATTAAAGCAAATACAAGTGAATAAAATTAGCAGAAGTTTTGCATCTCCCAGTTAAACAATATGTCTTCTGAAAATATTCAAATTATTGTATTTAGGCAATGAACCCAGCCATTTGGCACCTTGCTTTGATGAAAAAAGTCATACCAAATCCATTTAGGTTATTTTCTAATGACTTTTGCGTTGTCTAGAAGACAGATGTGCATACCGCAGTGCTATTGTAAGTATCCAATTATTTAAAAATCATTTTTCCTATAAAGACTTCGCCATCAATACTTTCAAACTGAAAATAATTGATAGTTTCAAGATGCCTGTCTAATTTATTATTGTGAACTTGTATTTTGAAACCCAGTTAAAACTATTGTAGCTGGCTCTTACGTAAGCTGGCTCATGTAATGACGCAGGGGGTCATACTTAATAAACTCTGTGGTTATCCGATCAGGGACCAATTTATAGGCCGCCTCATGATACCTTTCTTCACGTAGACATTCAACAGCGGTACTAGACAATTTCATCGAGTCACTTGTACCAGTGACTTCCGTGACAGACTCGAAAGTATGTAGCCAATCCAATACATCTTCGCTTTCACGCCAAGAAAATGTTTTAATCTGGGGGATATTCCACTTGAAGCCGCTTGAGGAAGGTCCTAGACGGCGTAACTGTTGCCGTAGCTCAACGCCTTCCTCCTGAAGGGCACCAATCATAGCTCTGACGGCATCGGTGGAGGTTGGTAAATCCGATCGTGCTTGACTTCTGGTAGTACGTGAAAAAAGGAATATTTCTTTTTTGTAAAAAAAATACAGCAACAAACCAACAAACAAACCTGAGGCAATTCAGGAAAATATAAAGGCGACGACAAGGTAACACCGGACAGGCTCCCAAAATTGTAATGGTACAGATTAGTTATCCGGGCTCTTAAGACAAAAACTGAAAATTGTACTCCAAAATATTCAAACAGCCAAAGGGCTTTCCACAATCTATTCTTCAAACTCAAATATACACAACAAATATAATATACTTCCTCAGCTACACTTCCAATCTCCTGCTTAACATTCTCTTACAAGGGTTTTTAAAGACTATTTACAATAGTTGTTCAACACCCAATCAGAACTGATTAATCAAAGGCCACTAAATATCACAAGTGCAAATAACAAGACAAGCTCAATAAACACACGTCAAAGAGTAACGGTCAAAAGCTAAAATACACATGACAAACACACGAAATGGACACGATTGGACAAATACATAGAACAGAAGTTAAAAGTAGCACAAAGATTGGACAAATACATAAAACAGGAGTTAAAAGTAGCACAAAGAGTAAAAATACTGGCAACCAGGGGAAAAATACCGTTACTGTCTGTCTGTCTGTCTGTCTGTGTTGGTGTCCTGTCATTTCATGACGTTGGCGATCATGGCTTTCCAAACTTTTTCTGTTTACACTATTACTGAAAAGGAAAGAAAATGTGAGTACCTATTTGCACTCTCAATTGCTTTTAATAAAAAACCTGTTCCTCCACCTGATTTAGGAAGCATATAATCTACCAATGCTGTTATTCTTTAGCCAGTCAACACATTTACTCTGTGTGTTTGCCTTTTACTGCAGCAATTTGAAAAGAAGGTATCACACTGGCTTTCAGGGTACCTTCAATTTCCTCCTTACATCTAAATAAATACCTTATCGGCCCTTAATCCGCCGGCCCTAAATGGCGTTATTTTTAGGGGGTGGTGGATTTTGGGCCGGTGGATTAAGGGCCGGCGGATTAAAGGCCAAAATTTTGAGGTATTTTTCATTTTTTTTTGCTGAAAATCGCACACATTGGGGAAATATAAACTTTTGTTTAGTTATATGACATAAGACAAACAAATTGAAACTAATTGATTGCGGATTTTTTAGTTTTCTTATGTCATACTTGTGGCAATCAGAACATTTTCAACGTTTGTTAGGTTCGACACTTTGTGCCCTACGACATCTATTCCTCCTTCAAATCCCAGTGGTACTTTCCTTATGATTGACTCCGAGTAGATATTAAACAATTGGGGTGACAGGATGCAGCCTTGTATGACGCCTTGTTGGATTTCAAACCATTCCGTTGGTCCATACGTTGTACGTACAGTAGCTCTCTGTTGGTCATACATGGATTTCAGCAGTAATATGATGTGAACAGGAAATCCCATACCAAGCATATCATTCCATAAAATATCATAAGCAAAACGTGTCAAGAGCCTCAGAGTAATCGATGGGGCACAAATAAAAGTCTTTTCCCCGTTCCTAATTGTTCTCAATAATAATTTTCAGGTTGAGGATTTGTTTCCTCGTGCCTTCTCCTGATCCGAAACCACATTTCTCTTCATCAATCTCTTCTCTTCCAATACAAATACGATGATTAATAATAACAAAATATCATACAAACACGTTTCTGCATTGTTCAGTATAAGTTCCAGCTCTAATCGTGCACACAGTCCAGATATAATCAGGAAAAAACGGTGTAATTGCCACTGTATGGACTACCGAGTTCGAAAAACAAACCAAGGTGTAGTAGCTTGGAATATTCTGATGAAATAAGGTGTAAATTAAGGAGGATAAAATTGCAAAGTACCAAACAGATTATTTAAATAGCATAGGAATAAGGCCTAAAAATATTATTCTCAAATTATCGTTATGACAGATATAGATATTAGTTCTAATCATAAATTAGTTGGCACCTACTCTTTATCAACATAAAACAAATTATAACTTATGACTCTTTAATCCTGCAAATAGGCAAGAGAAGGTATAAAATAGGCTTTAAAAGGTATCATCAAAACTGGAGACAATAGATAAAATGTTTGTACAAAATGTAAAAAGCATGGTAACATAAAATTTTATGACAGCCGGGATAGATTAGTAGACAAGCCCTGAAGAAAGTAATTTAAAGAAAACATGCTGTGAAAATTAGATTGGAAAGTAATTGGGATTTTGAAGGCAACGTTGTTTGCAGTGACGACTCGCTTTGGCTTTAAAAGGAAATGCTTTTATCACTGCTCTCAAGTTCGTATCCGGCATTTAATGAAAGTAAGGAAAATTAGTAGCTCTGTAGCCCTGAAGGTTAAAGGTCGTTTTATGAGTAAACTTTCCCAAAACGTCCTTGTAATAGCAGGGTCAGGAAAAATGAGAGGACTTCATCAAATAAGAAGAAATAGGTGTTTGTTTGTTATTGCTCAACATGTCTGGTGTATTAAGATTTTATATAATTTAGGAATGGGAAAGCCTTATAAAAGGGCGTGTGTATTTAGAGCAATCATACAAGAGCAGAGAGAGAGAGAGAGCAAAGTAATGGCCTGATATTTTTTAGCCAAACATAGCAGGTCATACCCTTCAGATGGCAGAAACTGTTACCTGTTGAGAAACAATCCATTTTGTTATATCTTTATCTCTATAAGCTGAATTTAGAAGGAAATACTTAGATATTTTCACGGTAGATTAAAATAATAATAGGATTGCTCTAAATCTTTAATATGGTTATCATTGACATCAAGAACTCGATATTGGCAAATTTTGTAACCTATAGTGATGAGATATCTTAAAAACAGTAAACAAATTGGTATTAAGCCACTTTTTGTGGCAGTAGCACAGAAAAATATCAGAGAATGGTGACCAGCTGTCAAGCGAATTAAGGACGAAGGTAGGAAGTTGGTGCCTAGTTGTACAAAACGGTAATATTAGCTAAAAATATTTTGGGGTTGCATTAGTAATAACTACTTCGATTTTTAAAAGAAAGGGAAAAAGATGGTTTTGATTCTTCTCGAGAATAAATTTTGCAAAGCCAGATATGTTAGCCTTATTAACATTAATCAAAAAGATTTTTGGTGGTAGAGATATTCTATACTGTTAAATATGATTGTAATTGGTAAAAAAGAGTTTTAATCGTGTTGTAAATTTCTTTTATGCTAGACTATCTCATCAGCGGTGAAAAAGAGTTTCAGGCAACTCAGTCAGAGTTATTCAAAATATCTATTTTGGTAAAAGTCATGGTAACAAATAATTATGTTTACAGGGAGGGTTGACAGAACATAAAATCCTATCACTGCAACAACGCAAGTACAGCTGCTATTCCTGGGTCATATAGTGAGCCATAAAGAATTCTGCACCATATATATAAATATATAATTTTTAATGCTTGGTAAGAAAGTTCCAATCTCAAACGCATTCTAAATAGTTTAAGAAAGGTTAATACTTGTGAAAAAATATGTTGCACTTTAACTGCTCAAGCTATAAAGAATTCCAATGTGGTCAACATATGAATTGACGAAGAGAGAAATTGAAGGACAATTTTGATAAACTTAGATTTAAATCCCCTTAGTACACTAAACTACCCCTTATAATTCTTAATTGAATTTCATTATTAATATTTGAGTCAAAGAAGCATATTTTCAAAGAATATTGCATAGGCATTAGTAAGTAAAATCAACCCTTTACCTCCTGACGTAGCCATTTGGCAACATACAATTCAATAGGGTTTTTTTTGAAGAATGTTACCAAATGGCAACATTGGGATACGATGGCTACTATTGACACTTCTCTACAATTCAGTGAAGTTACATGACGATTCTTTGACATACGGGACTTTTAGAGCACGTTTTTTGGAGTGGCCTACGATTGACAGCAAGTTGGATTTGGGTGCCTATGTTAGCAGGTAAGTTCACGTCTAGAATAAAGTTTAACCACAACTCAAAGGAGCTCTACAATAGAGACTTTATATAGTAGAATCTAACTTCCATGTCTGTGGAAATGAAATTATCAGTTTTTTTCACATTTTATATGCCCCAATTTGATGTTGCCATTTGGCAACAGTGGGATGTTGTGCATCTTTGCCACTTAGCCTTTTACCTACATGATGTCCTAGTAAGATTTATTTTCTTGGCAAAACTTGAGTCTATGGGTACAATATAGGGCTACTAACAGGAATTTATGAATGTAATGTAATTAATATATTTTCCATGTTTTTTTTTGTAAGGATAGATAAGAAGTATACCATTTCTGAAGCTCTCAAGTTTGTTTTCCTACCTGATGGTAACACATCTGATTTAGAAGTTGATGAATCTGAGGATGATATTGAAAGTGTCTATGACAGCTCAGATGAAGTTGAGAAGCATAATATTTTGCCTAAGAAGATTGGCCCTTTGGAAGTTGAAATTGAAACTGTTGCTGAGGATCAGTTTGAAGAGGATGAATTAACAGCCTCTCCTACTATAGCACCCTCTATCGATAGATATAAGAATGGTAACAAGGAAGTCCCTCAGATAAGGAAAATATCACTGAAGAAGTCATAAAATTATAACTGGGAAAAGAAAGTCCTTGAGCAGCCAGATATCAAATTTACTGGTAGATTTTCTGAACCTCCAGATGAGATACCAACTCCATACCAGTATTTCAAGCAATTCATTGATGACAGTTGCTTTGAAAATATAGCTCATCAAACAAACATATATGCACTACAGTCAAATGGAAAAGAATTAAGTCCAACAAAGGCTGAAATTGAGCAGTTTATTGGTATTCTGTTATTCACTGGCATATATAAATGCCCTAGCTTTAGAATGTATTGGGAAAATGCTTCTAGATTTTCTCTTATTTCAGATGTCATGTCTAGAAATAGATTTGAAAGCCTCTTTAGTATAGCCATTTCAACGATAACAGTAGAATGAAGACAAAAGGTCATCCAGAGTATGACCCCCTTTTTAAAGTGAGACCATTACTGGAATTACTGAAAGAAAATATGGGAAAAATTGAACCTGAAGAGTGTCATTGAATAGATGAGCAAATGATCCCATTTAAGGGACGGAACTCTTTGAAACAATACAATTAGAATAAGCCCAACAAGTAAGGCTTTAAGTACTCATCTATAAAAGATTTTCGCTGCATGATTGCTCGTTCACTTACAAAAGCGAGCAAATGTGAAAGAAAAAAGTGTGGCCGCCCTTCACATGATGCAACTTCCTCGGCTCCAAAGAGAAGCAAACCTGATATCAGACCCACAGACGATATCACATATGATAATTTAGCTCATTGGCCAGCCCATTCTGATAAGAAGCAAAGATGCAAGCTTTGTCCTAAAGGATTCACCAGAACTGTATGCACAAAGCGTAATGTTGGACTCTGCTTTACTAAGACAAGCAACTGTTTTGTTAAATTTCATGTGAAGTAAGCTTAAGATCTTAGAAACTGAGTATTAAATCATTATTTGTTGGAAAGTGTTGATAAAATGATACATTGGTTACAAAGAAGCCAGTTTTGTAGTTGACTTTTCTGTGATCTTTCCCTCCCATTGTTGCCAAATGGCAACATAAGCTAGTTTCCATAGCAACGGATATTTCAATATTTTTCCCCCCAAAATTTGTAAACATAGCCCATATGCTTTAATATAGCAAGATAAAAATTTTTCCTCCACCTATTTCATAATTCAGGAAGTAATTCATTTATAATCCTAGCAAGGATACTGTGTTTTTAAACTATTGATTATTTCAACTTGAAAACTCATGTTATGGACAAACAAAAATCTGGGAATTTTAAGCATGGTTATGATTGCAGGTATCACTTTCAAAATATTTTACGAAAAGGAAGTCATTTTTAAGGAACATACTAATAAAAATTGTTTACTGTTCCGTCCTTCCTTTGTCTTCGTCTGCTACAAGGGTACGGATAGAAAAAATAAAATATTCGCAAAATATATCACTTGCAGTACTAAGCACATACTAAAGTAGATAAAGAAACCAAATTTTTATACTTTGGTCACAAATATTTCTACGAAAAAGACAGAATATTGACGTGACACAGACATGATCTTGCCAGTGTAGCAGAAACCTTACAAATAAAAAAATGACATTTTTTTCCTGCTAACTAATTGAAAAAAATCACCAATATACCTGTATCTACAGTTTTCTCCAATTAGAATCTTGTTGACCAGAAGCATCATTGTTAAACTGACGTCCAATCGATGCTCTAAAAGCCAGCCCTTGTCCATGCACAAAAGTTATTTTAGTGATACGCGGTGCACCCTTAATATTTTTTCTTAATAGTTACTCTCTCCCTCACAAAGCACATATCTTTAGTGAGAAATATACCCACTTACTTGTTTACCCTAAATTTCGATCGAGAACTTAGGTAAGTAAAAGAGTAAAAATTTTATGAGAGAATAAGGAGCTATAAAAGTCGTTGCAAAATGAAACAGCAGAAGCTCCATGTTAGGAGTTTCGTAACGAAAATTGATGTAGTTTTCTGGATTTAAAATTTCTATGAAGTATTTGAGATCAAATTGCATCATAAGCAAAGACTTTGCGAGTAGCGGGTTAGGTAAGACGCCACAAGTGATTTGGATTCAAAGAAAAAAGGGCATCAGAGCAGTATGTTGCTGTTGTTGTTGTTGATGATGATTTAACGTTATTTATAACATTATAAAACATGTTTGATATTCGCATTTCTTTGCTAGAATGACTTACTTCTCAACAAAATGGCCATAACAGACGGGCGCATTTTGTTTAAGCAAAGTGTTGTTTGTAGCATTTTCACCAGAATTAACCTGGTTTTTTCTTCGTAATTTTTCACGTATTTTTTTAGTTTAGCAAAAAATTATGGCCTTGGCGCCAGAATGTCTGCATCGTAATCCTACTTAATTCGCTATAATTTTGCTTGCACCTTTGAGCAAAAAAATTATTGCTTAAAGGGTTTATTTTTTTGCTTGTGGTTAATTTTTTTGCTTAAGTGGTTAATTTTTTTGCGCAAGCAAAATTTGAAGGCGCTTAAGCAAAAACTTATCTGCTCAAGCAAGAAAATTACGGAGTTGAAAAAAGTTTAACTTTTTTTTCTTGCTTAAGCGCCTTTACAGTGGTTCTGTGACTAAAAACGCTGAAACAAGGAACATCATGACAAATGACGTTAGTACTGAGTAATTGTAAACGCCCTTAATAAAATCGTCACTGAATCTACGTTTCTGTGATTCATTTTTCCTGTTTTGCATTCCTGAATTCCTTGCATTAAATCATGATTTTCTCTTGCGTTTATAAAAACGACAAATATTTTGTGTGAAAATAATTTATTCACAAGATTTGTGAAGTAGCAATGCATAATCTTGAGGGAAAATTGATCGAAGAAGTTCAAAAATATCCACAGCTCTACGATTCATCGTTGAAATAATATCGAGACTCTATACGAATTCAAAATTCCTGGCAAGAAATAGCACGGAATTTAAATATTGAGATTGATGTTGCTAAAAAGAAGTGGAAATACATACGCGAGAGCTATGTAAAATCGAAGAAAATCGCTAAAGGAAAAAGCGGGGATGGAGATCAACAAAGCCAAACAAATATTTCGAAATGCTGGCATGGTTGTCACCCTTCATAAAGCATCGGACAACGGAAAGTAATTTAACTTCATCGGACATAGAGTCAACTTTGTCTTTACACTGTGAAGATCAAAGCAATTTCGAGGAACAACTCTCACCCTCGGTCTCTGCGCGATCTGCATCGCCTGTGGCATCAAGCATAAATCCAGCATAATTCATAATTCATAATTCAGCATAGTTCATTGTGTATTAATGAACGCCTGGATTTAGGAAATAAAAATTCTGGATCAAAGCGTTTTTGATGCCAATGTTTTAACTACCTTCTGTAAAACTGAGTAGTAGCTTACCTAAAAAAAAAGATTAAAAAGGATTATGTACTTACTATGTCAGTAAGCAAGATTCTTATCTCTTACGAAAAGAAGCAAAGAAGTGAGAGCTGAGTCGTTGTTTAGAAGGGCATTTGACCTAGTTGAAAAATCAAACCTTCATTTATTTAATAAGGGGACAAGAATATGAGGAACTTTAACATCCTCAATTCATTATTATTGTTCAATTCCTGGTACATCTTTAATTAGATTTTTATTAGCTGTTACTTCGTTGTTGAGCGAGGGTTTCCATTGACTTTGTATTTCACTCTTGTAAGCGTAGGCAGACTCTTGAAAAATTTTGGTTATCTTTTTGGGGAAAAATAACTGGTAATTACACAAACATTGATTAAAAACACCAGTTAGAAATTAAGAGCTGACAAAGACGAAGAAATTTATGGATATTTTTATCTTGAAGATGACAAAATCTTGAAACGTTAATTTTACTTTTAGATTATAAACGGGGTAAATCTTTAGGCAAAGGAGTCTAATAAAAAAAGTTAGCAGTTGATACCCAAAAAAACATAACGAAAGTTTTTAATTTAACTTATGTATGCATTCTTTCAGAAACATCTTTGTCGTTGTCACAAAACTGTTGTCAAGTGGATATATTTTACTTTTCTAAAAGATATTTACGAGAAAAAGTCAATACGACTATTCGTAATATCATTTTATTCGTCATAATTTCTAACCAGTGTTTAATATATTTTATTTGAGGGATTTTTTCATCATCCATACACAGACAAGTATCTTCTACACCAGAAAAAGTGTATTGGTTTAAAGTGTTAGGCCAGAACAAAATGTTGAGATCAAGACGTGTCTACTAATTATCTACAACGGATAGCTAACAGAATAAATCGCACCACTTTTACACATTATCACTACCACCATCATCATCATCATCGTCGTCGTCGTCATCGTCATCACCATTGTCATCACATTTTCGTCCATTTATAACTTTCCAGATTACGTATCATTTTCTTATCTATTCTTAAGCCAGCTGAGTAGGTGGCTGTGTAAAAAGGATTTGGTAAATTTAGGAATAGGTTTACTGAAATTATTTAATAAAAATTTTAATTCTTTTCTTTGGTTTAAACGTCATTTTCCCTCAGTAACTGGGGCGCAGACGGTGTCTTGTATAGGGACTTGTATTTGGCATGTGAGGAACTTCTTGATCCGGTAGTCTTCCTGACGCCAACAATTGGCTTTTTATTTTGTAAAGTTCCAGGACTTTTGCTTCTGTTAATAAATATACTGATATAAAACCATAATCACATAAATCAACTCTTGACTCCGAAAAGAAGACAAAAACAAAAAAAAACAATAAACCCCAAATAAATAAATAACAACTAAGCACAGTAGTGACAACAGCAATATAAAATATGGGAATAACTTCATAAGGAATACCTTTTTGACTAATATGCACAACGTGCTGCGTTTCCTGATTTTAAGGCGTTTCCCGATTCTAAGGGCTTTGGTTTTCTACGGAATGTAATTGTTGGTGTTTGCTTCCTTTTTACTGTGAGGTTGTATTACAATTGCCAATTTTCCAAGTAATTTGTGTGTCAAAAAATGTTACTACCAGATTTTATGCTAACTCGTAGGTAAGCCACATCTGCCTATCATGAGAATTTAGACCATTAAATGCATATTCAATTGTGCGTTGTTTAATGTATGCGTGACTGTTGTCCTTTAGCTTAAAACCCTCTTCTGCTTCAGTAGGCTTTAAATGCTAGACGCTCGATAGGGCTCTATGTCAACAGCATCAAGCTGGATGAATATTTTTGTCATAAAAGCAAATGTAAACGTCTTTTGTCCATTTCAATAACAAACAACACTTATGTCTCTATTTTTTATCGTAAACAAATGTCTGTTTGCTTATATTTATCATTTTAGCTCGTTTTTTGTATTTGTGTACTCGAGTCCTTAATTCCTACACACAAATGAATTTTTGCATTTTACTTGCCATGCTTTACTTCATTGCAAGCTAGCGATCACTTCATGCCTGATGATCAGTGACCATTACAACCCTTCTTTCCTAAGCCAAGAATCTACTTTATATGTTAATCGTCAGAACTGGAATTTACGATAAGCGTGCAAACCAATACAAAGTATTAGCTTTTATCTTTGTTTCATTTTTTATAAGATTGATGTCAAAGAAAATTGCTCCTTTTAATCTGAGGCGTGGACCTCACAGAAGAATTCAATATTCCACTCCCACGAGACTAAGATTATCACCATGCATTAGCCCTCATATTTCATGTCGATAGCAAAGAATTTGTGACCTAATAGACTGTATACATTTTCAGTTTTCCTGAGCAAACAACAAGGACAACATTCGGCAGATAATTTTCTTAATTTACTAACGTACGAGAGATGCCTGAACCATAGTCTACAGAAAAAAAACCTGGTCTGGCGCTCTTTTGTTTCATGTTTTTGTTCGCGGTTATTTCGATCATGTGACCAATGTGTCTGCAAAACAAAAATTCAAAATTGTTCCGTTGTTGCAGAGTGAAGGGCGAAGTGAAAGAGAACTTACTTTTGTGATACAATAATATGCCTGGTAGAAACTGTGTACTTCCACTTTGTACTGTCTCATTTACAGAAAAGCACAACTATATTAGTTTATTTAAATTACTGGGTAGGAAATGTGATTTGGAGTGGAAGAATCTCATGTATCTTGAAGTATCTCGTGGTGTCTTGAAATGTGATAAAATCTGGTCAGCCAATGTTGTAGCTAAGAGAGTGCCATTTGAATTACTAAGTTGTGGAAAGTAACTTTTTGAATTTGCAGCTATTTTACAATAACAACAAGCGTAAAATTGTTCAACGCTATTAGTCTCATGTAACTCTTGATATAACTTATTAATAGTTCAGATACAACACATTTATGATCTTTTTCATTGTAACAATGTTCTTCATATAACGAACATTGAGCTTGATGTATCAACTTATTTAAGGTTGACATGTCCAGATCATTTTAGGTTTTAACTTTAGGGTTTTGCGATAAAATTTTGTTGTGCTTGCAAGTTTTACGTCGTGTGAGACCACCCATTGTCTTGCATATCGTATCACATTCATCACATTTGAAGTTTCCAGGAGTGGAAATCTAAAGGAAAACAGATGTAAATGGGTTATCAAACACCTGTGAAAACATTTCTTTTAATCAGATTTTTAAAAACATTTAGTGTGCAGAAGTAAGACTATTTTGATGAATAATGTCACGCACGAATTCTGTCTGGAAAATTGTTTTCTTGTATGATTTGAGTAGGTATAGAGTTTTGTTTTTTATGTACAAGACGTTAAGATTGTTGTTTATGTCCTGTCGTATTTTATGATACAGAGGGAATACATATTTCTATTACCTTAGCAATATCATCAATGTTTTCTCTTTCAAATTCCTCATCTAATACGTCTTCATCCAAAACTTGTAAAAAAGGAATATCCATAATCGTTTGCCCTTCACTATCCGCCGCCTGACCTGTCGCCATTTTTAAAAGTTGTCTTGCACACACATTGATCACGTGATCATATGTTCATTCATTTTCATCATGAAATTCAAAACAAAAATATAAAACAAAAGAGCGCCAGACCAGGTTTTTTCTTCTATAGACTATGCCTGAAATAATCTACCAAAGTCAACAAGCTCTGTTTCACCACAGACATTTTGCACTCTGCTTTTTTAATTTTTTAATTTTAAAAGCTGTCTGCTTTCCATGGGGAACGATCTTAGAGGTAAAAAAATATTAAATCGGTTCTTATAAGCATTCGTTGTGAGGTCTATCTAATTAAAAGTGGGATTGGCAAGTCGGATGCAGCAAAATTTGAGAAAGGTTCTAAAATAATTCACCACAAATATTTCGCACAAGGAGATTGCTGCAAATATTTTCTGTTTTAGCTTACTAGAAAAACGCTTACAGATACCTCTTTTTACATTTCTAACTAGCTCTCTCTACAGACTTTACCTTTGTTATGCTCGGTAGACAGTGTTGTGTGCCAGTGGCTGTCAGCTCGAAGATCGGGTTTAGGGTTCCCTATTTGTGTATTCTCTTGTTTGTTTCTTCAAGCTGGTCCCCCATCTTAAAACAATGCCAGAGACTTGTTTTAATCGATTGCAAAAGTAAATCTTATCAATTATTTTTTATTCCGTCTAAAAAACTTTCATTTCGTGGCTTTTAATCTGGTACTCCTTAAGTAGACCCAAGCGGCCGAATGAATAAAAATTAACTGGTATTTTTATCAGTCAGGAAAACAAAGGGAGTACAGAAGACAACCAGTCATATTTTCTTAACTAGATGTTAAAAAGTATTAAGGGCCAAAGACCAAACTTACTGTTTACTAACAGGAAGTAATAATAATTGGAAATGAATAGCTTGTAATTCTAGGTAAAAAGCAGACCTGGCTCTACCTAATGGTTTCAATTACCATTTCTATGTATTTTCCAAAGAGTCATATCCCATTTGTCAGGCTGACGATGGGAGAAGTATCTCTCAAACCGTAGCCCAGAAAAAGCTTCCGACTCATGAAATGATAAAGCTCTTACATCTACAAAAATACATATCAATTTATACACCATTTACAAGATATCCTTAGTAGATAAAGGACGACTTTTCTATTGTGTGAAAGTGCTTTGGGTGCAGCTGCTGTACGGTAGCATTAATATTCATCCTGTCATTTGTTTTCTAATTAATTTGAAATGAGGTCTATGTGGGACTTCTTTGGCATTTTAAAACTAATTTCCTTAACTTCAATTACTTCACCAAATATGATAAGAAAAAATATCGATTCTAAGATTGGCAAGATTTCCTTTGTGATGAAATACTAAAGTTTGTAAATGGTTCTTTCTACGCTGTCATCTTTGTAGTAAAATCAGCATTTATCTCTCTTAATCAATATAATTAGGTTTTGCTATTTTGAATAAAATATTTATTTTCGTATGGAGAAGTGTTCTTTTAACAATTCCAACTAAAAGTTGAAGAAAGTAAAAGAAGGTCGTTATAGAATATTAAATTTTAATTCCTCAAACCACTTTCTAGCTACAAACTGTTGGAAACCGAGAAGTTTATCGTTTATCACAGATTAGACTTTGCTATTTCCTCAAAATATATCAACAGCAAAGAAAGTCGTGCTGAGTGCGAGATTATATATTCTCAGCTTCTAAAACGTATTCCAAAGCCAAAACAACACCAAACGTTCTTCATGAATAGACTCTTCTATTTTAACACGTTCGTTGTATTTTTTTCTATTAAGATTAAAACTTTCTTCTGGAAAGATTAAAACTTTCTTCTGGAAAGATTAAAACTTTCTTCTGGAAAGATTAAATACATTCAAAAGAAACGTTATTTACCAGTGCATGTCCAACACTGTGATACAAACATTGTAATTAACAATCCTAACAAAAAATATTACATTAACCAAAGAAGCGACATTGTAAATAATCAAAAAAGAATCAAATAGCAGGGCCAGTCCACGGCACTGACTCTTCTCACACTCTTTAGTTTCCATTCGGCGCTATCAAGTTTCACCCCTTGGTGTGAGCTCTAATTTTCCTTGTAGTGAATATTCATGAAGTCAGCTATGTTATAAATTTATTTTTTGTGGATTAAAAACTGTAAGGCATAATCCTACTCTCTGTTGAAGTGTGAGAAGATAACAGAACAAAAAAGATAAAGCAAAGAGAAAAGACTTGATCTAAATGGGTTTTCAATATAAAAATGCTAATGGAGTAGTTACATATCAACCCACTGGCTAAAAAGACCAATTTAAAATCCAAGTAAAAAAACTGCAAGTGCTGAATACAAACCAGTGTCATTCGATCTTATCGCCAGTTTCTAGTTGCACGATCACACTTACAAATGTGACAAATAAATTACAAAACATTTCCTACCATCGAAGAAAAGGAAACAATTAGCAGCGCATGTTTTAGAAAAAATCGGACCAGCTAGATATCTCTCCTCTAGAATGTATGATCTACCAAAGATTTAAAAGCATTGTGACCTTTCAGTCTTATTTTCCCAGAGATTGGCACTTGCCAACAGTAACTGGCAAAGCAATTTGCACTTACCTTCAGCCATTTCTGGTAAAATACTCTTTTATGTTGTTTCAGTGTTTAGGCTTTTAACACATTTGCTGATGAAATTCGAAATTAGTTATTAAATCCATTAAATACTCCGCCGTGTTTCTCTAACATCAAAAATATAAGTGTTAAATTTTCTCCAGAAGAAGTTATTCACATTTTCACTGAAACAGTGTGACGTGATATTTTTGAGCCTCCACAGGTTCCAGGCTTGTTTCTAGAATTGATGAATCTGACAGTCAAATTAAAAACACTTTTTTAATGAAAAGACTAGCTATTTTCCACCAAATAGGCATTCATGCTAGGGTATTAGCTTTGACTCTTTTTCACAATTATTTCAAGCTTAGTTAAAAATCAATAGCAAGAAACTTTTAACTGACAGTTTTTTTAATTCTGATAATTTAATCAAGGGAATTGTTTGACCAACTTCAATACATGTACTAACAACAGTTTTGTGAGTTCTCTGGAAGGCCTACACGGAACAACCCCCCCCCAATCAATCAATAATCAATCGATTATTTCTATTGCAGGCAGCTATGTGTAAACAACACACTCAAGTTTAAGAATATTCTTTCTGCTTATGCAGTATGCAAGAAGATATAGGTCCAGCTGCTCTTTATTACCAGAATTGCTTTAGTAGGTAGTTGTCTGGGGGCAATTAAAAGCAAATGCGATGTAACTGAAACGACTTTTAAGTCTTATTCAAAAACACTCCAATAGCACCCGTCATTTCATGAGCCAGATCCATTTTGATGTAAGACAAAGCTTGTTTTACTAAATGTTATTCCAATAGTATAATCAGGCCTTTTCAGAGCTCCACTTTCAGGCACTACCTTTAAACACGCGTAGTCTGGATCTCAGGTGCATACAATTAAAGGAGTGACACAGCAGTTTTGAATGCAGACAGTCACTGTGAAACCTATGTGTCTGGTATTGATAATGTGGACATTTCATCAAAGAAAGTTAGATGAATTCAAGGGAGTAACTAACAATAATACCTTAAGTAAACTCTTCATCATCTGTATCACTCATCACATGAAATTTTCTTCGAGAACAAAAGATATATAAGGCCTTACCAACAGCAGTTAGTAGCACACCAGGGTTCTTTGGTCAGCCATTAAATTATTATATCGAACCAATGCTGAATCCGTTTTTGGGTAGTACTTTTTGACTTCCTGATGCTTTCGCCAGAAAATTAAGGACCCAACAGGCATACTTTCGATATATTTTTAATCATCTTGTTTACTGCATCAAACATACCTTTAGAGGTTGTACCGAATTCCCACTAGCGGTAAATGTTGTTAGTCCAGCTAACTTCTACCCTTGCTATCTTTGGAGCAAACCAGTCCTTCCTAAAGAGATATGTTCTTCTTGGTAGCTTTTCAACGATGCTTAGTGGAATGAGACGATGCAACGTAAAACATTTTAGATTTTGCAGTGTTTCTCGTTGAAAACCTGAAATTTAATTTCTCTAGGGGAAGGTAAACGAGCAAATGTTGGTGTTGATAAATAGCAATTTAAACTTGGTTGCTCAAACTCTTTTTGACAAGCGTATGTCACTACTTATTTTGACTTAGACAGGAAAGTCTGCAAGCTTTTGTCGTGCTCTGAAAAATTTTTTCAACTATCTCTTCATTAGTGCTGTTGAACATTTCTTGACCTATATATCTCAAAGAACCATCCATCAACATAAATGTAGAACAAATTATGGTTCCAGTTGCAACATTGTTCTTCTTAATAGAAACAGATAGGATCTTTTAAAGCTCTATTTATCTAGAAACATAAGAGCAGATGTAATTTCTCCATGCAACGCTAGCTTTGTAGACGATTGAGCCAGTTGTAAATGTCATTAATTCTTTTAAAGAAGTGTCGTATTGACCTTAGTGATAAAAGTATTTTCCCTTTCAAGCGTTCACTCTGATCTTCCACTTTTCACTTATAATTGGAGTTTTGGACGTCACTATAATGGTTTTTAATAAAGTATCTTAATAGGATCGTTATTTCACAAGGTCTAAATAATAGTAATAAAAGTAAAAAAGATAAGGTTTTTTGATGACCTCGTTGGCAACATAAACAAGTTCGCCTTTGAAAAAAACCACTTCCCAGTATTTGGCAAGAAAAAATTTTTTTATCACAGAGAATAACAGTTTACCTTCTAGTTCACCATCTCAAGCTTCAGAACTTCTGAAATTTGAGATGGTGGCAACACCGAAGGCTGTGGAATTTTAAGAATTTTATCAACCCTTTTCCTAGTGATTCAATGGAAATCCCTGGTCTTATCAAAATCTATTTCCCTGTATCTACTATTCATATTTTACAGTAATACAATTTTGTAGAATAACTGTTGTATTTGCAGCTTTAAGTAACTTTTTCGCATGCATGAATATACAAAGATAGTGGATGCAAAGTCTAAAAAATCTGACACAAAGCTACTATTTAAATAATTGAGCAGTATTACCCTTTGAGCTTGAGATATCAGAAAAAGAGGGATTTCTTCTCCCTGCTCAAACAACACATTCAACGGAGGATTTTTGTAGCGTTTATACCGAATTAGAAATCGCAACGCTCTATGCTTTATTTATGAGAGGATTTCAAAACTTTAATCTTCCTATTAACATTGTTTTTACTTTATGACGCCATGTTGGCTTACGACTGAATACAACTGAATTCGAAGTCAAAGACCATCTTTAAGTAAACAGAATTTTAAATTCACTTTGCAAGGCTTAATAAATGCTCTTGGAGTGCCCCAACAAGCAAAACCTTTAATTACAAAAATGTATTAACAAAATTGTTCCTTTCGATGTAGTGCCATAACTAGCAAAGGCATGAATAAAGACAACTCAACCTTTGCACATAGCTAGTTTAAATTTCAAAAAAGTAATATTACAATATTAACAATAATGTTACAACATTGAGTTACAATTTACTATAATGCAGACAGTTACAATTATGATTTCTGCTTATGAATAGTCACTTATCTTTTCCTGTTTCATATTTCTTTGTATCACAATGTCGATGTTTAAACTTTCCATGGTTTTATAGTGTTATATCCAGCCACAGTAAAACTACTATGTCAGTCTGAGAAATTAGAGAAATCACTAGTTTATATATTATCAGCTATATCCTTGCAGTAAGTCAATGGGATTACAACAACAGACAAAATTTCGACTGCAAATATTGAAATTGGTTGCGGTAAAAGGTCCACTAAACATACAACAACTCTGTATTAATGTATCTAATCACAGTAAACGGTTTCATTTTATCAATGCTATCCCTCAGATTTTTAAAGGTATAGCAATATAGGTTCAGAGCTGGGTCCATTGTTGGCTAATAGTTTTGCTGGCTTTTGTGAAAAGTATTAGTTTAAACCTACACAATATTTATACATCTATTCGTACTACAGATGTACCGGGCGTCCAAGAAGGCACCCTCCACGTGGTGATGCCTGGATGATGACTAGCCAGGTTTTTCTGACTGGTTGGTAACGAATAGCCTTCTTCCGCCCCTGGTGGTAAGTGAAAGTTTTTTGTTTCTGGTTTCATTCCAAATCGATCTGCCTTGCTGGTAGGTTGCTGTTTGTGTCTTTCTTGCTGGTGTGTTTTGGTGGCACCCAGGAGAAATCCTGGGAATAACTCGTGTGGTAGGATAACAACTGTTGGCTCTATCTTATCAATGAAAAACCAACCAGGAAATGTGCGTCTTCGACGCCCCTGTAGTTGTGAGAGAGATTTCCGGTGCAGCCTACTCACTTGGTCACAGCTATATATTGGGGGGCCTTTGCTGAGGGCTATAGATATTCACTTGTTTTGGCGGTGAGGGAAGGTCTGTTTCCCGTTTCATTAGACCGGATCGAGCTCATTGAGGTGGTCTTCCAATCTGCTTCCAGCAGCTTACACAACAACAGATATGCCAATAACAATTTTTGATATTTAAAAGTTATCAAAGCACCCAGAATTTTGTAACTGATTTTATCAAATGCATCATAAATTTCATAACCTAAAATAAACAGGGTATATGTCTGCTATTTTGGGGTGTTCTAGTAAAAAAAGCTTTCACTTTTTTTAAAATACTGTATTATGCCAGGCTGCGTCCACTGGTCAATACATGTAGTATTCATAAGAAACAGTTACAATGTGGTGTTTAAAACATCAGGATAATAACGTTTTAACACCAAGATCGGTCATACAAACCAGAGATTGGTAAAGTAAAGTACAGGCAAAAATATTCACCTGAGGACATGTGTGTGCCCCTCCTCTCTTAAGAGTTTTTTTTNCTTCGTTTCAAGCTGTTCTTCCGTACCATGGAAGAAATCGATCTCGTCGTTCATGTGATTTCGAATCTGGTTCGTCGTCGATTTGGAGAAATTTTTTTTTAACTTGTGCCGCCCCTGGTGGTAAGTGAAAGTTTTTTGTTTCTGGTTTCATTCCAAATCGATCTGCCTTGCTGGTAGGTTGCTGTTGTTTTTCAGTGTCTTCCTTGCTGGTGTGTTTTGGTGGCACCCAGGAGAAATCCTGGGAATAACTCGTGTGGTAGGATAACAACTGTTGGCTCTATCTTATCAATGAAAAACCAACCAGGAAATGTGCGTCTTCGACGCCCCTGTAGTTGTGAGAGAGATTTCCGGTGCAGCCTACTCACTTGGTCACAGCTATATATTGGGGGGCCTTTGCTGAGGGCTATAGATATTCCCTTGTTTTGGCGGTGAGGGAAGGTCTGTTTCCCGTTTCATTAGACCGGATCGAGCTCATTGAGGTGGTCTTCCAATCTGCTTCCAGCAGCTTACACAACAACAGATGTGCCAATAACAATTTTTGATATTTAAAAGTTATCAAAGCACCCAGAATTTTGTAACTGATTTTATCAAATGCATCATAAATTTCATAACCTAAAATAAACAGGGTATATGTCTGCTATTTTGGGGTGTTCTAGTAAAAAAAGCTTTCACTTTTTTTAAAATACTGTATTATGCCAGGCTGCGTCCACTGGTCAATACATGTAGTATTCATAAGAAACAGTTACAATGTGGTGTTTAAAACATCAGGATAATAACGTTTTAACACCAAGATCGGTCATACAAACCAGAGATTGGTAAAGTAAAGTACAGGCAAAAATATTCACCTGAGGACATGTGTGTGCCCCTCCTCTCTTAAGAGTTTTTTTTATTAGGGTCCCCTGTTTTTTCTCTACATGCCATAAAAGGCATCAGGGTTTTTGTAGAAACTAAAAAGAAATGCTTTAATTTGCCTCTTACTGTATCCAAACTAATGGAAGAGACACTGTGTTTTCAAGCGTATCACAGCTTCCTTGTTCCTTTGCAAGAAGCTAATTTTTGCAAATTGTTTTATCAAACGAACTTTGTATTATTCACATGATTATATCTTATTTTCTCTTTAGGTATACAGTTTACAGATCTTTTAAGACATCAGATGCAAACAAGTACAGGATCACCTTCTAAACAACAGTATTTAATTCGGGTAAAAAAGATGACCAACTTTGGAAATTTTGAATCGGTCACCAATCCATTGATATGACAGAAATTGGCTCTTTACGCAATGTTGATCCGATGGATGAGGTGGATAATGCAGAACATGGGTTAGGTTTTATGGAATTGCAACTAGCAATTGAGCTGCCAGGTGCCACTAAGTATCAGGTAAGTGAAAGTAAAGACCAAATGCTGCAGAGGGCAATAAAAACTACTAAAAAAGGTATGTACTCTTTTAACAAATATATTGGAGAGCACAAAAGATGGAAAGATGACTGCGACTGTATAAACGTTTCCTGATAGAGCAAAACGTCTTTAAAAAATTGGAAAAAAAGAAAAGAAGTTCAGGCAAACCGTAAGAAGATATCAGGAGGTGGAAAACAACAGGCAGTTGTTAAGAGCTAATCATCAGCCAGACGATAATAATGCCTCTAAGAAGCCCAAGTGCTGTCACAATCTGGTGATAGCAATTAGAGAAAATACAAATGTGCAAACAAAATCGGATGCTTATGTTATGCATTCCAGGGGAAGAGATGTAAGACAATGAATTATTGTTGTTTTTAATACTACTTGTGAAAAATGAGTGCAGAAGGCTGTAAAATAACTAAAACCAACAATTTGACATGTTGGTGTATATTTTTGCTTCTATAAAACTGGGGAACGATTTTTAACTTTTAAGAAATTTTAATTGGGTTTTACAAGTAATTCCTACTAATTTTAATGTGCTAAATCCAAAAATACTCTCAGCTTTTCACCTATACGTTGAGAATTTTCATCAAGCAATACTACTCAAAATTCCAGCCTTTGGTACGCAAGTTGGATGGACACCTTTTCTAAGCATCCTTTTGAAATATTGGGTCAGACATAAACAATGGAACTCCTGTTTTGTATTTTTATTGATGCAATGCACTGACAAAGATCTTGTGCTTGAACGAAACCACCCTAGAGCATCTTTCAACACAGGGAAACAGAGAAACGTTTGTCAACACGGATAGAACTTCAAACCTGTGTAAACGGTTGTTTTCTTTGATGTGCACACAACCAATGTTATCCAGGGAAAAAATTTAGTGGCTCAAGAGCTATTTAATCTTGAAAAGTCCTACAGGTTCCATTACTTTATACAAAGTTGCTGTCATATAAGAACACTTTTAAATTGATAGCCACCGTGCAAGACTCAGGATTCCATGCTACAAGAATTATGTGAACTATTCCTAACAGTGCGGAAAGGTAAGTAGATATTAAAACAATCTGTATGTAATTAGCTCTAGTCGGGGCACTACCATTGATGCGAATTCAGTTTGTAAGGATATTTTCAAACAAATTTTTGTTCCTGCTTGAGTGCACTAAGCAGACTTCCGAAACAGAAAAAAATCACTCACTTATTCTTTTTTCAGGCGACATGTCTACCTCAGGGGGCAAGTGTGCGAATGATTCAGATTGTTTCTGCTTCATCTGTGAGAGCTATACCTTCACAGATCACGCGCTTAATATCAACACTTCCATGTAGGAAGCCTACTTGGCATATTTTGGAATTAGGTTAGGACGCGAAAACAAATCATGGGTTCCACGCAGAGTCTGTAGATCTTGCTATGAAAGGCTAAGGCATTTAGCCAAGGGAAAGGAATCGCACATGCCATTTGGTAGACCCATAATTCGGAGAGAACCGCAAGACTACACAACAGATTGGATTGCTATTTTTGACCAGTGAAAGCAATTGGATACAGTAAGAAAAGTAAGCGCAAAATTTATTATCCATCCCTGATATCTTCTGTCCATTCAAAGGCTAATTTGAAGGAGGTGCCTATCTCGATCTTTAGTAAACGTGAGGAGGTAGAGGTATGACTTTGCTCTGGACGTCTGCTGTACCAATTCTTAGCGGTCTAGCCAAGAAGATGTCAATGGTCTAATAAGGGATCTAAATCTTTTCAAGAAAGCATCCGCATTGCTATCCTCAAGATTTAAATAGAAACAATTGCTGAAGAATGATGTCAAAATATTACAATTCCATACAAGAAAGTTAGGTTTCCTGCATTTTTTTAGCCCTGAAAGAGGATTTGTTTTTTACAACGATGTTCTGGGTCTTCTTGAAGCCCTTCGTCTTGAAGAATGTGTTCCATGTGAGTAGCGACAATTTATTGACAGCTGCAAGCAAATTTTAAAATATGTGGTTCTTCACAACTGAAACCGATATGGAGCTGCTTCTCTTGGACTTTGAGTTGAACTGAAAGAGACCTATGGGAGTATCAAGACTTTGATAGGACTGTTAAGCTATCACTTCCATCAGTGGATCGTATGCATTGATATTAAGATAGAAAATTTTCTTCTTGGCCAGCAAAGTGGTAATAAAAATACCCCTGCGTTCTTTGTATGTTGAACAGCAGAGGCCGGAAGAACTGGCCTTCAAGAAAGTGCTTGAACCCAGCCGACCCAAACATTGAGAAGCCGCCGATTGTTTCTCGAGACTAGATCATCTTCGCACCTCTACACATCAAATTGGGATTAATAAAACTGTTTGTAAAGGCCTTAGAGGACTGGAGCTTGTGCTTCGCCTACACCAAAAAAAACTTTTCTGCGATCAGTTACGAGAAAGTTAGAGCTGGTACTTTCAAAGGACAACAGATTCGACAACTAATGGGGGAGGGCAAGTTTCAGGAGTCGATGAATGCTAACGAGAGAGCAGCTTTGAGCTTACTTAAGGATGTGGTTCACGGCTTCTTTGGAAACTCTAATGCCTGTAACAACAACAAATATTTTCAGAGGTTGATGAAAGCATTTAAGAAACTTGGTTGCAACATGAGCATCAAGCTTTTTTTTCTGTTCACTCACTTAGAGCGGTTTTCTGCAAATTTGGACGATGTGAATGACGAGTAGGGAGAGGGATTCCACCAGTATCTCAAGAACATCGAGGAGCAGTACCAAGGAAGATTGAACTCGCATATAATTGTCGACTACTTCTGGTCTATTACAAAGGACTGCCCATAGCGCAGATATTCGCTGGAAAAATATAATCGACGGTTATGGCGGAATAAACAGCATCTTAGCAAAGGAAGTGAAGCAAGTTAAAGCACCTTTCTCCATGTACATGTACATTATTTACTTATGATTAACTAAATTCATACCTATATATACAATATTTGTTTGTAATATCGGTTTGCTTTCTTTAGCAACGTGTTTCCATGTTTTCAATTTAATACTTATTATAACCAACAATCACATTTAAATCCTTATTTTCACTGCATCTTTGATACTAATGGCATGAATTTTGCATGTGATATGCAAAATATGACCTTGACTTTGTTCCCTAGTGTAATTGGTTTATACATAAAATACAATGCTAGATGATCATTAAAATGATAATACAACGAAAACATAGTAAACTAATACAATTAAAACATAGTAAACTAACTTTGTGCAGTGAATTTATTCAGTTTTCTTGCGATTTTAACTAGTCAAGGCATTAGAGATGTTTCAAAGCTTTAAAACTTAGACCACCTGAAAGTTTCAATGGTATCAAACTTTGTATAGAACGAGAATACCAACGTGTCAAAGCAGACATGATGTCAAAGATTACAGAGATGAAAAAAGATGGCTTACTATACTACCAATGGATGGACATCAAATAGAAATTGACGATATTTGAACATAAATCTGGATTTTTATGAAGGCTTTTCTTTCCTTGGACTTGTAAGAATTGTAGGTTCTGTGCCTGCAGCTGTTTTGAAGACAATGTTTGAAGCTAGACTAGCAGAATTTGGATTGGATGTGCAAAAGGATATAATTGGTGGTACCTCTGATAGAGCTGCACAGATGATAAGCTTTGGTAAAGCAATGCAACCACTGCTACATTTTCTGTGCTATATTCATGGAATAAATCTCGCTGTCAATGATGTACTTTAAGTGAAGAAAAAGAAGGAAAAGGCTAGCTCTAGTTTGGATGACGAGGAACCTTTAGAAGAAACTTTGGAAAATTTGGAATATTCTGATGATGTCATGGACCATGAAGATTCTAGGCTGGCTTTTGAAACAGTGGAGGAAATTGGCAATGATGAAGATCTCAATCCAGATTTCAAAAGTGACATTCTCATGAATAGAAAAAGTAGTTAAAACGTTTTGAAAATCTCCGGTGAAAAATGATACCTTTTTGTAAGCAATTTTGAAAAAAGACATAGGGCACGAGTTGAACTTTATTTTGGACTGTCCAGCTCCTTGGAACAGTCTGAATGACATTATTTAGAGATTCCTTAGGATCTGCAAGCAATTGAAGATGTTTTTGGTACATACTCGTTGGAACAGCGACTCTTTTCTGTTGTTGTTGGAAATAACGATAAAGGAAGTGATACTGAAGCTAGAACTAGCCAAGACGAGGAGATAGAAAACTTGCCATTTGACGAACAACTTGACTTGACACTTCAAAAAGTAAAACAAAGTAGAAAATCTAATGCTAGACTAGAACTAAAATTAAAACCACTTGTAGTTAAAGCCGAAATACAGTTTTATGAACTTAAGACTACCACTCAAATGTCTCCTAATCTAGACTTGAGCTACAAGTCACTTTTGACTATTGCATCAACAAGTGTGGAACCGGAGCGGTGCTTTTCTTCTGCTAGCTTATTTAGTACTAAAATTGGAAGCAGACTTGGCAATTCTACCCTTAACATGTTGGTATTTCTATGTGATTTCTATAGAAAATAGAAAAAATCCAAGTATATAAGTGAAATACACAAAAACTTTTAGGAAAATCCCCTTTATCTGCTTTTTCGTAAAATTTCGAAGAAAATTAGGGGAATCTGTCAAATTCCCTGAAATTTCCTGTTCCCCGAAACTATTTTTCAATCGGGAAAAATCCAAACACTACTCCTGGAAGCAGCTTCATGGACTGCACTCAGCCACTCAAAAAATCTGTGGCTGCAGCCATGCATGACAAGTGGAACCTTAGATGGAATAAAAAATAATATGTCCATGACCTGGGCTAGCCGAGGCATTATCCTATCACAAGAACTTGCCACCGAAAACAAACTAAACTGGCTAGTATGGAAGACTCTCAACAGACTCTGAGTCCAGCAAGGAAGATGCAAAACGCCTCTTAAACGCTGGAAGATCAGTTTCACCGATCTGTGTGAATGCGGCAACCTGCAAACGATGAAGCACCTTCTCTCCTGCAGTAAAGCTCCAAACTGCAGCTTTGGCGACCTTGCTGAACTAAAAGAAACCGCTGTTGAATATGCCACCTACTGGAGCTCCCAAATTTGATAACTGAGGAAAGTCGTGAGACTCGAAGAAGAAGAAGACTACAAACAATACAGGCTGTCTAAAATGTTTGCTAGGTTTAGAAAAAACAGCAAGTGATAAAACAATTAAAAGTTCGTTTTCATTTAGAAATGCTAACACCAGTAAGTCTCGTTCAAAAATAGTAAATTTATGCTTATAAGGAACAGGCATATAAGAAACAGTAGCCTCCCATCATCTCAGATTTATTTTCCTTAAGAAAACAAGACACCTTCTTTTTTCAAATTTCTTATAAATAATGAACATTGAACACATGAAATGATACATAGTGTTATGATGATTGATAGGCTATTGCCAATATCTATATAAATGTCCATATATAGTATTCATATTAGCGATAGGAATTGTAGGATGCTGTAAAGTACGGCGTGCTTGAGATAGTAAATAAACTAGTGAACAGAATTAGACGTGTTAATCTTAAATCAAGAGTATCCAAGAGTATTCAAACATGGTGTCAGACGTGACTTGAGTTTTTATGATAGTGCAATAGGTCAGTTGATTTACTGTCTAACAGCAAACACACGGAAAGGCAGACTTCAGATGCAATTAAACTAAATCTTTCATGGGGAAAATATCCAGCTCTTGAAATGATACACGGTGACCTACCTGAGATATCAACCTTAGTCCAAAGGAGACGCGTCCAGTTTGCTAAACACTGTGCGCGTGCCTTATACAAACTTGTGTCGTCGTTCCTCTTATGGAGGCACCCATCATCACTCAAGCAGTCTCGGCAGCTCATCTTTCCAGACATCATATGCGGGGATACGGCCAAGGAAGACCTTCTCACAGCTATGAACGATAGGGTATACTGGAAAGGTGTAGTAAATTCTATCTCGGCTGAGGCCACAAGATGATGATGATGATGATGATGATGTAATGGTAAAATTTTAATCCCCTGAGCTGTTCAGTTTTACAAAACACATCAAGTGGCCAAAGTGATTTATGCCATGGGAAAATAAGGTGAAGACGTATTTAAATCTCTGGTATTTCATAAACTGTGGGTTGAAAATACTTACCAACAAGTTGTTGAAAAACATGACTCGTATTTCATACCGAAACGAAATGAATGAGCCAAATACCACCTAAGGTCACACGGTCAGTTTGAATCTGCTGAAGCTTTTGTTAGAGGTCTTATTAACATGCTGAAAATTGGGATTTTGGAGACAAAAAGGATGAATAAATAAGATATTCTAAAGATCGGAGTAACTGATGGGATAATTTCGAAAACGTTACATTAAAAGGAGATTTTAGAACCTGCGCTACAAATAGAACAACTGAAAGCTCAAATGAAAGATCAAGTACCCAAATCGATGATGCTGTTCAGAGAAGTAAGCAACCAATGTTGCATTCAGTGCAACGACTTTAGTATCCACTACAAAAACAACGTTCTTAAGACTCACTTTCAAGGTCGTGCTAGCACAAGTCAACTTAATGGTACATATTGGACATGTCATGAAAACCACGCACTTCTTTCTTGTCCAGCTCACGAAAAACCGAACAAAGGAACAGTTCATGTTGCTGTGTGTTGTAGAGACAAACCTCGGCTACACTAGGCTACTTATGTGGAAAACAAGTATGGTCAGAAAAATTCTTTCTTGTTTTTATAAACTCAATGTCAGCTGATAGATGTAAAGTTGTCTTGCCTGACAAATTTGTTGGAAACATTTAAAATTGGCACTGGAGCAGATATTTAAGTTATTTTTGACTCGCCTTTTAGTAAGCTTAGAGAACAGACGTTTGTAAAAAGTAATTTTTATAACACTTTACAGAGTCCTGATGAAACATTAGGCTGTTAAAGAAAATTTACAAGCGTTGTCCGTTATAAAGGACAGGGCTACTCAATCTAATACTATGTGATAGGATAGCAGCTCGTCAATAAGTTCCTCAGTCCTGAGGCAGATTGAAACATGGTTCCTATTTTGCGGTTAGAAAAACAACGAAAGAAACAATATTTGGATCGTCAGATTTATTTAGCTATGAACTAGCCAGTATAAAGTTGAAAGATAATATCACAGCTTAATGTATTACTACGTCTCGGCTGGTGCCTTTCCCACTGCTTGATAAAGTTTTGGCTGAAACTAAAAGTATAGAACCCAAGAGAGTTATTAAGAAAATAATGAAACCGACCCCTGGCATGCGCCTATTTAACGATCATCAAGAAAAGTAGGACCGTCAGAAAAATGTGTAAATTTAAAGAACCTGAATGAAGTAAAACTCAAAATACTCTTACTCCCTATTTTGGGTGATACATTTTCCAAGCTTGTCGGTGCCACAATATATCTTTTGGAGAAGTTCTTTATCAGTCCCAATTTTGGGGGCAAAATATTAGTACTAATGAAAATTAAAATGTATTTTTTAGCAACGTCTAGCTGAGATATCGACCTAAAATGTTTATGGCGGCTGCCAACCATAACATGGGTTGTTTTCATAGCAAAAACGAAAAATCACCAAGATGGAAAGAGCGGTGGCTTATAGCGAGCGCAGCTAATTTGAGAGCACACTGGTCATAGTATGAAAAAATGTCATCATGACAGAATTTTATAAACTATAGAGAGAAAAAATTTAATGCAATTTTTCATTGAAAAACAACCTTTACCCCTTGAGATTGATTTATTATTATTATTAAATGTTTGTGCCTCCCCCAGCCAAAAGTTTATGACGCCTCCCTTTTCACAGGTCCCTGTACATGTATGTTGTAGAAATGCATTTGTCAGTTAACTAGGTCTGAATTCATTTCCTGTTTCTCTCCTTCCTCAAAGCAGCGTTACGGTTACGTTAAGGTGCAGTGCAGGCTTACGCTACTTTCAACTGCCATTTAAATCCTTCGTAACTTGAGCAAGTTGACAGTCTGGATATTCGTTTTGTTTGAGAAATAAAAAGGGGCATGAGAGTGGTAAAAATTATGGAAGACAATACTTTATATAGTAAAAGTAAAGGTAAAAGTAAAATATAGTCATGACCTTCAGACTCGAAAACATGGTAAACCCTCTTTCCAGTATTTTGATCTGTCTGAACAGTTTCCAAAAAGCAACTATTTCAGACAGTATTTTTCCTTCACTTTATAACTGGTTTATCTCAAAAAAAGTAAAATTTAAGAAACCAAAGAGAGACTTTTGCCTGCTGCTTTCCGTTAAACGCCTAGAAGAAAAATTTTATGACTAACTTTCACTTTCGTCATCTCTGAAGGCCAAAGAAAATGTTTTATAGTGTATTAATCAAGGATCTCTGTCTCACCCCCACCAACTCTCTCTCTCTCTCTCTCTCTCTCTCTCTCTCTCTCTCTCCCTCTCTCTCTCTCTCTCTCTCTCT
>RDPX01000297.1:921230-948547 GCA_003991215.1 Morbakka virulenta | reverse complement strand
CTGTCTCTCTCACACATCTCCTCTTTCTCTCTCTCTCTCTCTCTCTCTCTCTCTCTCTCTCTCTCTCTCTCTCTCTCTCTCTCTCTCTCTCTCTCTCTCAGACACACACACACACACACACACACACACACTCTTCCGACCTTTGTCTAACTATTTAGATCTGTCAGTCCATCCATCCATTTTCTCTATCTATCTATCTATCTATCTATCTATCTATCTCTCTATATATATATCTACCTATCATCTATCTATTTATCTATCTATCTAAGTAGCGCCTAAGGGTAAATCACTATAGTCTCAAAACGAAACTCTCATGTTCTCATCAGTATTTAATGACATCATCAATGACCAAACGAAATCCCTATCTCTTTTTGAAAGATTCCTGTATAGTACAATTATTATGTTATAACACATTTTCTAAAATATTATCATAAGAAATGGAAAGCTTCATTCTTGCCATGGCTAATTTAATTTTTTTGTTATGACCTCCTTAAAAATTGTTACACAACATGATTCTGCCCTTCAATTTTGGTTTGAAAAGCATAAAATCAAATTCTCTATTTCTAACGTAAAATAGGGATTCTATGAGATGTTTTATGTCTGCATACTAACTTTGTGATAATTGATCATACATGGGCCAACACGAACTATAAAACTACTGTAGTGACTAGAACACCGACAAAATAACTCTGCTGTTTAGATTCAGCATCACACTCCAGTAACTCTCTTGTTCACTTGTTAAACGTTTACAATAACCAACTACTCTGTCCAAAATCATAGTTTATATACTCTAACTTATCTAAATATAGAATATCATATGATACAAATTCTAGAAGTTCTATACCATGTATAGTATGCTCAGTCATGCTGATGTCATAGTCAGCTGATGTCCATGATGCAATAGAGCTGACTCGTCTCTGGTAAATTCCTTCTTGCATGATGATTAGTAAAGCCCGGACTATTATGCATTTACATAAATGCATATTCTTTTTTAGGAATATTTTCGTACAAGCTCGGATTTTCATCTTTTTTGGTAGAAGAACGCAAAAGGAGGGTATTTTTAAATGCATAAAATGCATATATACCCCTTTGGTTATGGGATACTGCATGTTTTGCATAATTTGGCATTTTAGTACATATTTCTGCATAATTTGGCGTTTTTAATGCATATTTTTTAAACACATAGAACCTTTAATGCACACTTTGACAATAAAATCCGAAAACAAAGTGAATAATTTAAATCTCCGGACAAGCGACGCTCATTGACTATGGAACATCTCGCCTGGATACTCGTTACCCTCTGTAAATCAGAAGGTTGGTTATATTTCTTGTGATCTTAGAGAGCTTTTAGTACATATTTCCAGGTATTTATCGCATATTTTAAGGGTTTTAGAGCATTTTTATGTGCATATTTTGGATTTTTCAGTGCATAGATTTAATGATTAGGTAATGTTATTTTAAATACTTAAGCTAAAGGTTATGTAACTAAACAAACGAGTCTCTAAGAGAATATAGTGTCCGATTCCCTACACCAAAGCACCAAAGTTTTCATTTAAGCAATTTTCTCTTTTTGTCAATGAAAGTAATTTACTATAAAAAATATATAAATATATACTTAAATATATGGTAACTAAAAAGTAAATCACTAGATTAAAATATTCTTAGTTTTGTGTTCAATTTGAGAATACCCGAAGCAGAAAAACGAGTAAATGTGGGAGAACTTTATCTGTAAATGAGTCTCCCAAACAGTCATTCACTGATTCAGACAGTAACATGTTAGCAGATTGACACCCTATTGTTAATGCTTTTTTACCAAGTATACCAAGGCAGTAAGACAAATCATAAGCAGACATATGTACACAGACGAAAAACCCCCAGTATGGTTCGTAGATGTCAGTTTTCAAAGGTTTAACTCATATATATACCTTGTGACTACAGTGTTTCTCCCATTTCGCCTGATGGCAGCAGAACGTAAGCGGAGTAGCTTTTGGAAACAATATCCAGAATACCAAAAGACTCTGTTCAAAGAAGAAAATAACAGTCTCCGTATCAAATTTCTAGAGAACTGTCAACGGGAAGATTTAATCCCCCTCTTCCTTGAATTCAGAAAATTTAACAATGGCTGCTTTGATGAGAAATCTATACATAAATTCCACCAACAGCTTCCGATCAAAGAACTGATCAGAGCAAAGGAAGTCCTTAGGGAGATGAGGGTCCTATTAAATGAGAAAAGAGAAGCCATAAGAACAGTGGCTCCAGACAAAAATATACCATCACTTTGTGTCTGATGTAACAAGTGTCTTACACACTCGTTACATCAAGAGAAGTGGGATGGTTTACAAAATCACATGTCCACTCTGCAAGGCGTGCTATGTCGGCCAAACTAACCGCCATCTCCAAAACCGCATCAAAGAACAGAACACCATAACAGTTCAAGTCAAGAAGCATCTAACCAGTTGCACTACTTCATTATCTAATGATGACATAGAAATTCTAAAATCGATGTCTAAAGGAGAAGCATATTTTCTCACGCTGGAAGCACTCTGGATTAAAGAATGAACCCAGAGAAAAACACCAAGGAAGAGTACCGGAGCAGAACGCTGACAGTTGAGTTCTAGTTGTTGCTAGCTATTGCTACAATAAACATGCTTGATTATTAATTTATGTCCTGTTTTTTTCTTATTGTAGTCATATAACTGAATAGTTGCATTCTCTATAAATTTCAGATTTGTCTGAAGATGTGTAAAAAACACGAAAATATTTGTAAAGAAAGAATTGTTGGTCTCTCTATTCCACATACAAATAATGTTTCTTCATTCTTTAACGCTTATAAAATAAAACTTTTGTTGTTGACTGATTCGGCTCTACGACAAGTTGCCAGACCAACTATTTGCTACGAAAAGGACTTGCTATAGACAAAAAGGTACAGCATAAAATGGTACCAGTAATTTTGCAGCAACCTCGTTTTCATACTAAACGAACCTGTTAAATATTTGGTACATCATTACGTTTTTGAGTATTACATATTTACGTCTGGTATACACATGGTAATAAATGGCATTACAGCGTACATGGGTTTCCACCTTGTTGTAACAAATGAAGATGATTTCTACCATACGAAAACTAAGCATTTAAAATATGTTCGTTCAATTGGCCTTTCTGCTAGAGGCACCTGCACGACTCATAGTCTTAGAAACAATGATTGCTATGATTCATCAGATAAAGTCTGGAGGAACTCCTGTATTTTCATTTTCATAAAATGGATATTTGAACAATTATTTTATACATGCTCTTACATTGAACACTATATTACTAAAGGGTGTNGGGATGGTTTACAAAATCACATGTCCACTCTGCAAGGCGTGCTATGTCGGCCAAACTAACCGCCATCTCCAAAACCGCATCAAAGAACAGAACACCATAACAGTTCAAGTCAAGAAGCATCTAACCAGTTGCACTACTTCATTATCTAATGATGACATAGAAATTCTAAAATCGATGTCTAAAGGAGAAGCATATTTTCTCACGCTGGAAGCACTCTGGATTAAAGAATGAACCCAGAGAAAAACACCAAGGAAGAGTACCGGAGCAGAACGCTGACAGTTGAGTTCTAGTTGTTGCTAGCTATTGCTACAATAAACATGCTTGATTATTAATTTATGTCCTGTTTTTTTCTTATTGTAGTCATATAACTGAATAGTTGCATTCTCTATAAATTTCAGATTTGTCTGAAGATGTGTAAAAAACACGAAAATATTTGTAAAGAAAGAATTGTTGGTCTCTCTATTCCACATACAAATAATGTTTCTTCATTCTTTAACGCTTATAAAATAAAACTTTTGTTGTTGACTGATTCGGCTCTACGACAAGTTGCCAGACCAACTATTTGCTACGAAAAGGACTTGCTATAGACAAAAAGGTACAGCATAAAATGGTACCAGTAATTTTGCAGCAACCTCGTTTTCATACTAAACGAACCTGTTAAATATTTGGTACATCATTACGTTTTTGAGTATTACATATTTACGTCTGGTATACACATGGTAATAAATGGCATTACAGCGTACATGGGTTTCCACCTTGTTGTAACAAATGAAGATGATTTCTACCATACGAAAACTAAGCACTTAAAATATGTTCGTTCAATTGGCCTTTCTGCTAGAGGCACCTGCACGACTCATAGTCTTAGAAACAATGATTGCTATGATTCATCAGATAAAGTCTGGAGGAACTCCTGTATTTTCATTTTCATAAAATGGATATTTGAACAATTATTTTATACATGCTCTTACATTGAACACTATATTACTAAAGGGTGTGAAGAGGACTTTAGTGACTTGATGTGGTAACATTTTCTCATGTAGCAGGATTTAGGGACCTTATCACTTTGTCCATAGCAGCTTTGTCTGTAGGAATTTGTTGCCTTCCAAATTCAAACATTTTATATCTATGAAAGAAAACGGTTTTTCCCCTTTCTGATGTGATCAATGAACTCTCAGCACTATACTAAAACAAAAGTGAAGTCGTGAAGAATGTAGTCATAATACTACTAGTCACTATTCTTTTTATTAAACATTTCTGTTAACTCCTTTATTTCATGTCATTTATATCACAGAAAAGGTACACCTTTTTTTAACTTCATTTTCTTTGAAAGCGATTGTCGTATTCCTAATATGCAGGTTACCTTTATATTCATATTGGCAACACCTTGGTCCTTCGAATATCTCATACTCGGAAAAATGTGACCTAAACTTAAGAGCTAACTCCAAAACGTCTTCCTCAGGCTACCACTTTGATCACATAACATCGCTATTTCCAAGGCTCGCAGTGAGTTTTACAAAACCTTGCAAGCGTGTTTAAAGCTAATTTTTATTCACAAGGAATATTTTAGAAAATGTGTTATAACATAATAATTGTACTATACAGGAATCTTTCAAAAAGAGATAGGGATTTCGTTTGGTCATTCATGATGTCATTAAATACTGATGAGAACATGATAAGATTATAATAGTTTAGTATATAATATAATAGTATAATAGTTTTGAGATTATAATAATTTACACTTAGGCGCTACTTAGATAGATAGATAAATAGATAGATGATAGATAAATAGATAGATAGATAGATAGGTAGATAGATAGATAGATAGATAGATAGATAGATAGATAGATAGATAGATAGATAGATAGATAGATAGATAGCTCGATACATAGATAGATTGATAGATAGATAGATCGATAGATAGATAGATAGATAGATAGATAGATAGATAGACAGATAGATAAATGGATGGATGGATAGATAGATAGATAGATAGATAGATGGATAGACATATAGATAAGCAGACAGATGGATGGATAGATAGATAGATTGATAGATAGATAGATGGATAGATAGAAAGATAGAGAAAATGGATGGATGGCTTCATTTCTTTTATTTCTGTTGAATTAGTTAGTTATTTGCCATCCATACTTTAATAATTCAATACTTATTCATGATTCAAATGAATAACGAAGTAATAAAGGAAATACTTAACGTGACTTTTTTATCTTTACTTGACAAGGTTGATGCTAAATTTGCTTTGATGAAGTTCATGGTTGAAAATTCTGTGAAGAAAATAAGACTGAAATTACTGAAGTATAAATAACCAATCAGACTCCAACAGCACAATTTTGTGTATATATTAGAACAGAACAGACGACTTGCCACAATAATTAAAATTAGTTTTTAAAAAAGTCATTAACACTGCCATGAAGGGATTTCATGTTCCGATATTAAAGCTCAACTTTACAGTTTTATCATAATCAACATAACTTTAGTTTCTCGCAAAAAGGCTAAAATTCAGACCCTTGCACAATGATTTCTTCAAAAACTGTGTTAAACAGTTCTTGAGGTCTGATCATAACCAGAAGCAGTAATTATAGCAAAGTTTTCTATCAGATATTTTTGACATTACTCTTCAGGTGGTCATTTAGATGGAAAAAGAAATTATGCATATCAAGAAAATCGATGTCAGACAGACCTTTTTTAATGAGATTTTTTTTTAGATGAATGCCTTTTTTAGGATATGGTCGTTCCGTTCTTTCTTGTTGTGAAGTTTTTTCAGTGTTTCTTTTTATCTAAAGTATAATGGGAATATTGACATCTGCTTTAAGCATCGAAAGCTAATTTCAAGTGTGGTTTAATATTTATTTAACACTCCTTTATGTTTATTGAATTGTTTACAAAAAGTTAATCAGATTCTAGGTAAGTAACAAGTTTTTAAAGTTGACTAGAAACTTTTGTGTCATACCTAATCTTTTATACATGATTCATCTTCTTAATAATTCATAATAATTTACCTATTTTGATTGAATTAAACATTTCACATCTGTAGTTGAAAACATAATCAAACTTTAAATTTAAGCCTATCTACAAAGATATTCCACGTTTGTGGAGAATATTAAGTTTTAACATTTGCAGTCGCAATAAAAAACCTTAATACCTGCAGCTGTTTCCTTCTTAGTGAATCTCTTAAAAAGTAGCATACAATAATTGAGACAAATTTTGGTAATGAGAAAATCTATAAACTGTGTATTTTTTCACTTGAAATAGCTTTGGGTTGTTGAGCATAATAGAAGTATAGCGACTAATCTGATCCTTCTCCAGTCTTCAGCTGGTAAGGTTTAACATTGGTCTTTCCATTTCTTTAAAGCATTTTATGCTCATAGTACTCAGAAAAAGGATTTTATTCCACAACTCATTAGGTTGGGAAAAAGTAGGAGACCTCCACTCTCTCAGTGGCTCTTACGATATCCATAGATTACTAGGCTGGGTTGCAGAGTATTTCTATAATATGTTTATATCACATAAATTAGCATTGGCAAATCAATCTTTTTGTAAGGAAGTGAACCCAATAATATTGTTTGCATTGTGGTAGAAAAGCTTTAATTGGTACAGAACCCAAGATCAAAAAGAAATGCAAACACAAAAACGGAAGTAATGCGCTTTCATACCTGCTTTTTATGTTATATTTGCTTTCTTTCATACAACAATAGACACAACTGTTTTCTTAATTTAAAAAATCAGGGCATTAGGTAAGAAATATTCAGAACCAGAGTTATTTACACAAGCAGTAAAGTTTTTGAAGTACTAAGACAGCTAGTTTACGGTTGACATAAATTGGTCGTGAGAATCTACGACTGGACACCTCAGCATGCGGAAAATGGATACCTCACCATGGTAGTAAACTCGCCTGGAAATGAAAATCACTTCCAGTGTATACTCAAACAAACAAAACTGTTTCTTGCTGTTATTTGCATCTGCCGATTCGGGTAAAAATCAATTCAACACCTGCGCAACCAAGGTAGGCAGACTGTAAACTGGCTTGAAGACAAGTATACATGAAAGCTGTTTTTTTCCAGCCTTACTGTTAAAATTGTACCAGATGATGATGATAATGTATTAAAATATGCTTTTGAAGTTAATAATACTATTACTTCTGACTGGTGTCATAAGGTATAAAGGTTTCATGCCTACATTTTGAAAATCAGATTTTCACAAGAAACACTGCTGCTTCTGTTTGGACATAGTTGTAGAGTTCAAGCATAAAAGCAGTAGTATTTTTCATTCCACCATACCTTGAAGCTGTAAAATGACTATCAATTATTATTGAGTATTTTTATTCGTAAACTCTTGAAGTAAACTTTGTAGTAAACTATTACTGCTAATGTTAATGATTACTGTTAATGGTTATTAATTTTTTCCTATGTACTATACAGAATAAAAATTTGTTAATATTTTACATCTTGTTGTATCAACATTTGAAACATTTAAGCAAAAACACAATAGCATATTTCATGCTATTATAACTTAATTTTGTCAAATAGCCATTAATTATTATTAATAACCTTTTTTATCTTATTACCGATCAAACTTAAAATATTATAGCAAAGTTTTGTAGTAAAGTTTTGTAGTAAATATTTATAGTTAAATTTTACAGTAAAGGTTTGTAGTAAATATTTGTAGTCAACATTTGCAGAACATTTTTGTAGTAAATATTTGTAGTAAATATTTGTAGTAAATATTTGTAGTAAATATTTGTAGTAAATATTTGTAGTAAATATTTGTAGTATGTATTTGTAGTATGTATTTGTAGTAAACTATTGTGGATTACTCTTTATAACTCTTTATCATTACTATTACTATTTGTTATTTATTTTTTCCTAATTTTGTACAGAACAAGAATTTTTTATTTTGGACCTTTTAACTTTAACAATTGTAGAGTTCAAGCATAAAAGCAGTAGTATATTTCCTACCATCCTATCTTTAATCTGTAAAATGGTTATCAATTAATATTGATAATCTTTATTCGTAAACTCTTAAAGTAAACATTGTAGTAAACTATTATTTCTTACTGTAAATGATTCTTTAGTTTTTCTNTTTGAAACATTTAAGCAAAAACACAATAGCATATTTCATGCTATTATAACTTAATTTTGTCAAATAGCCATTAATTATTATTAATAACCTTTTTTATCTTATTACCGATCAAACTTAAAATATTATAGCAAAGTTTTGTAGTAAAGTTTTGTAGTAAATATTTATAGTTAAATTTTACAGTAAAGGTTTGTAGTAAATATTTGTAGTCAACATTTGCAGAACATTTTTGTAGTAAATATTTGTAGTAAATATTTGTAGTAAATATTTGTAGTAAATATTTGTAGTAAATATTTGTAGTATGTATTTGTAGTATGTATTTGTAGTAAACTATTGTGGATTACTCTTTATAACTCTTTATCATTACTATTACTATTTGTTATTTATTTTTTCCTAATTTTGTACAGAACAAGAATTTTTTATTTTAGACCTTTTAACTTTAACAATTGTAGAGTTCAAGCATAAAAGCAATAGTATATTTCATACCATCATATCTTTAATCTGTAAAATGGTTATCAATTATTATTGATAATCTTTATTCGTAAACTCTTAAAGTAAACTGTGTAGTAAACTATTATTGCTTACTGTTAATGATTATTTATTTTTTCCCATGTACTATACAGAATAAAAATTTGTTGATATTTTACATCTTGTTGTATCAACATTTGTATCATTTAACCAAAGGAGCAATAGCATATTTCACACTACTTTAACTTAACTTTGTCAAATAGCTATTAATTATCATTAATAACCTTACTTAGCTTATTACCAATTAAACTTGAAATTTTATTTCAATATTCTTCATGCTTAATTATAGTAGTTTTTGACTTACTAAAGGGAATAAAATATGATAGATTTCACATTTCATAATTTATTTTAAGAATGTATTCTGTGCAAATCATCTTTTTTCTAATTCCAGAAATATTAAACACTATTTTATTTATTTCATAAAATATTCACAGTATTTGATCTTCCTGATAGAGTTAATATCAATCTTACATTCAATATTAATCATAAAGATCAAATTTAAAACATAAAAATTTCTTTGATATACTGATTTTTTATTTATTTTATATAAATTCTTGAAATAATTAATATATTTATTGACCTATTTGTAATCTTTAACAATACCGCAATTTTTTATACACAATCATACCACCGTTGTCAATGAAATTCTGTTTATCACAACATGTATCTTGTACTCCTTTGTTGTTATCTGATTCATGTATATTTTATTATAAAAACACTTCAATATTCTCTTAGATCTAGGAGCGCATTATGTGCATCATTATCACAATTACTATTCGTATATAATGATTATAGTAATAATAATTAACATTGGTTATATTAAATTTACTCCAAACGAAACCAGATATATGACCCAGACGAAGTTATGATTTAAAACAAAGGGTTTTCTATATTCAGGAAATACATAAGAGTACCTTTTTTACATTTAGTATAAAAATTGCCATAACCAGCGTGGAATGTACTGAGACCTTTACATATTTAATGATGCCAAATAGTCTTTCTTATGCATGAGTTAAGCTATCACCCGGGCCGATCAAAATCTCTTGATTATACTCTTCAAGGATATCATTAATTGTTATTAATTGATCTAAAAAATGATATGTCAACAGTTGATAAATCATTGCAGCTTTTAATACCTGATCACTAGCATTAGGATATAACTGCTTTATGATGTGGGAAGTATCTTCCAAAAATATTTTAAACAAATTTTAGGATTCGTTATGTTTTATATAGTGCCTATAATTAAGTATAAATTTATTTTATTATGATCAGTTTTATACCAATTTTTACAAAGCACGTGATGATGCAATTGAATTTCAATATCTGAAATAACTTTTCTTGGTACAGAGCAAAGAAAAGAGACTTTTCGGTCCTCCTGATCCATTGGGATTCTCATCTTCTAATGTCATTTGACTTGATCCTGGTGATCACATTGCAGTAAAATTGCGTAGTTTCTTACCATCTTACCAAACACTTGATTTGTTTACTCCAGCTGGTACATTCCAATGGATAGATAAACCACACAATTTACAGTTTGATAATTTCCACTTGGGTTCTTCTTATTAAAAATACTGGTCCAATGACAATATGACCATCTGTTGTACCACCAATAATGATTTGACCAGTTGGTGATAATACTATCAAATTATCAAATCCTTGGTCGTCATGATCAAATATATTATTTCTGGTCCAGTATGTGCCATCAAATGAATCCAATTTATAAACAATGAAATTATTAACGATGTCGTCTACAGGCATTAGAGTATTACTATTACTATAAACATTTAAATCAATATCACTTATCATTCGTTGGCTACCGTCAAAATTAAGGTAATACCTGTTATATATTGTCGGTTGGTTAGCTACAGTTATTTGCTCATCATTATGATGTGATAATGCTTGATTAAAAAGTTTTCATACTTTTCTTGTTTAAGTATCTTATATATCTTCTAAAGGATTATAATGGTCTAATTTATAAATTAAAGTGCTAAATTGAGTATTGTACTCTCATAGTAAAGTTTCACACAATTCATTTACATATTTGCTTTCATGTACGCAAAAATGATTGTCTTGCTGTTGAAAACAAGAGGAGACTTAATATTAAACATTTGTTGTTTTTGATATTGATACAACCATGGACAGATCTACTAGTGTTTTTATCCAAGTATTTATTCTCAGCATATGATAAAGTAACAAAATCAGTGCTGCGGGATTAGCGACATAAATACCTCTATGTCCTTTCATACTCCATCCATCATGCTGCAAAGGAATAATGCCAGTGTGTAATATCTTTTTTGATTGATATATAATCAAGCCAACAATGTTATTTTATTAATTTTGCAATATATTTCGAAGTTAATATTTCATCTTCAGGCTACAAGGTAAAAATACAAAAAACAGTAAAACTGCTGAATACAATATTTCCCATCTCATGTCAACATCTCTCTGCAGTATACTCACTCCATTACCAATGAAATTGTCACTTCATTGGTAATGGAGTGACAATTTCAAATTCTCAGTTGGAAAAACAATAAGATATTTTCTAGACAAACCTTACAAAATGTATGCGCTTGCATTACATGAAGAAGTGGTTAATGTTGTTAACCGGAATGATAGGGTAGTCTTACGCAAATAATGTTTTTTATCATAAATCATACATTTTTTATCTAATATATAAATATATGACAGAAATACATTAGTTATAAGGTATATAATACTAATAAAGAACTTCACCTATTAAAAAGAGAAATAGATTGTATACAAAAGGCTAGATCTGCAAACAAGGGAATTGATCTCAAAATTTCAAAGACTTGGATTCATCATATTGTTCAAAAAGGTGGATCATTGTTCTCTAGTTTGATGTCACCAGGCAGTAAACTACTTTTAACAATAACAAAGTAGCTTCTTAGGTAATTCCTCCTCTTGAAATAGGAGCTACACAAGCTTTAGGATCTCACTCAGTTGATAAGCTACCAGGAAGACAAAGAGGGGGTTACATCATTTCCAAAAGCAAAGCTTATCAATTAGCTCCATATGCATCTCATTTAACAAAAACACAAAAGGAAAGACTTATAAAAACAATCAAAAATGATACTGATTACACGATTAAACTTATTGAAAAACAAGAGCGAGGTAGATTTCTTGGGACTGATTTTCAGGTTATTCCAATACCGATGCTTTTAAATCTTTAATGGAAAATTACATCCAGAATAGAGGATCAACTGGTGATGGTCTTCAAAATGGAAAGCCAAAAACAGCTGCTGAATTACAGATTAGGAGACAATCAGCAAGAGGATTACAGAACCGTCCTTACAGTAATCTACTGATACCATATAAATCATTTTTAGGTGATAGTGATAGTGATAGAGAAAAAAAAGAGAAGAACTCAAAAGAAAAGAAAAACAACATCAGGTCTCTTACTCGAAAAAAACAGTCATCTCATAGGTAAAACAATAATTGGATACATTTTTAAAACCAAAATTTGTTAATAAACTAATGAGTGATATTGATTTACGGGAATCGTTGAGATAATTAGATTAAAAATTTTAAAGTGTTATTGTTAGAGATTTTTTATCAAACAGTAACAGGATTTTTTGTTTGTAATCTCGTTGGAAATTATCAACCTGGAAAGAATTGGGTTGCAATACAAATTAAACCTGTTGTCATCTTTTATTTCAATTAATTTGGATTAAATTCTCCTACGAAACCAATTAAACTATCAGACATACCAGAAGTGAATATGTTTACAATAGTATTCAGTATCAGACGACTAACGTGCTCTGTGTATATTATTGCCTTTTCTGGATCCATCAAATTATTATGGGTTACAGTTATTATGACGTCAATAAAGTATTTGATGTTAAAGACACAACTCATAATAAATTGTTCATCAAAAGCTATTTCAAAATATCTAACCTAGTAATATACTATTGGGAATTTTAACTGTTGTAAAAGATATTAAATTTGTTTGGTAAAAACATTGTGCAATTTGTACAATTGATATATAATTAAGCCAACAATGTCATTTTATTAATTTTGCAATATATTTCGAAGTTAATAGTTCATCTTCAGGCTACAAGGTGAAAATACAAAAAACAGTAAAACTGCTGAATACAATATTTCATATCTCATGTCAACATTTCTCTGCAGTATACACAGCTATAGCGAAATGTAACACAGTGAATTCAAATCTTCAATCTTTTTAAATAAACTATGATAATTGAGAAACCTCCCTTGAGGGACCTTGTTGACAAGTTAAATTTTTATGACTAATTCGCTGCTTTTGTACTCATCCTTTATATTCAATGTTGGTTTTATTTCCCGAATGAGTAATGCCTCTAATGTCATTAACTTGTGCTTCGACTTAGTCGACTTTGCTATTATTTCTGCATGATTGATTGATAGCTCCACGTTACACATTTTAAAATGCTGTCCCACAGCTTTATATTTATGCTCCTTTACACGGGTTAGCAGATGTCGGGTAGTTTGCCCCANATAGCGAAATGTAACACAGTGAATTCAAATCTTCAATCTTGTTAAATAAACTATGATAATTGAGAAACCTCCCTTGAGGGACCTTGTTGACAAGTTAAATTTTTATGACTAATTCGCTGCTTTTGTACTCATCCTTTATATTCAATGTTGGTTTTATTTCCCGAATGAGTAATGCCTCTAATGTCATTAACTTGTGCTTCGACTTAGTCGACTTTGCTATTATTTCTGCATGATTGATTGATAGCTCCACGTTACACATTTTAAAATGCTGTCCCACAGCTTTATATTTATGCTCCTTTACACGGGTTAGCAGATGTCGGGTAGTTTGCCCCACATAACACGATAGGCATCGCGAACACGTAATTTTATATACTAAACCGCTTTGTATAGGTTTTTCCACGGGTGCTTTTAATGATGGTAGAACTGTTTTTATTTTCTTAATCATAGAGACAATTTTGCACGGTGCCTCAAAAAAAAAGAAAAAATATGTTGTAAACAAACATGTTATGTAACTGATTATTCAAATTTTCTGAATTAAGCACAAAAAACATGTCTTTATTTCTGAATGCTAGTTGTGATTTTAAATGTTCCTTGTCTTGCAGTTACCATTGTATTTAGAATACATCTACCTTTCCTAGTCAAATTGCTACGTTTAATGGTAATATAACAGTCTGAGTGTTACTAACTGGATCTGTTAGTAGTTGTTGGTGCTTCTGATGATCTGAATAATAATTAACATTCCTAGTAATTGTATAACAAGCAGCACCTGTTAATGATGTCTATTCTTTTATATTACTGAAAGGACTGACATTAGGGTAATGATATTCAGAACCACCACCAGCTTTAGTGTAGTTCTTTAAATATTCCACCAAATTCTTGAGTATTTGAGATTTACAATCTGATTGCAATCATTCACGTCCACAACTGTTTGACCATTGTATTTCATATTAATTGATTTAGTCATTGCATAAGAACCGTTTATTGTGCTGGTGTTATACTTTGCATTATAATTATCAATACGATCATACTGTTGAGAAATTTTTTTAATAAAACTGTTGTACCAGTCAAGAGCTCCTATTTGATTTGTTGAATCCACATTAATCCGATAGCCTGCATTGTTTTAGCATGCATTATTCCCAGTTTGAACAATTTTTGTGGTGAATTGGTATCTGACATATTCATACCTTTCAAGATTATTTGAAAATCTAAATGACATATATTATTATGTTAGATAAAAATCACGTCTGAAATTTTGTTAAATTCAATTGATAGTGAATCATTTCTTTTGTTACTTGGTGTAGATGTTTTGTTTGTCTGAATGGTCTTTGAGAAGCTGAACTATTTTTATCACCTTTATTCTCTTGTACAGTGGTCACCGCCTAAGATCCCGGTGCTCGGGAGATGAAAAAAGCGGGATCAAAAGTGAACGAGACCTTTACAGAATTGGTAGGGGCTAGACATGTACATGTATTGCATACATGTATTAACAATAAGTTATATAGGAGAAAGAATCATTTTCTTTTTGTGAGCTCAAGCATCATAACACCAAGGTCCTTGTATTGATCAACACGCTCCGGCGTTTTTATTTATTTGTCTTTTGTAGCTCACAAGTGAGACCAGTTGGTTTCAGACTATTCCCTCCATTAAAAGGTACTATCTCTCCTTGAGCTACATGATTTTGAACTAAAACCTTGAAAAAAATTAATGTATGTACAGATACATTAAATGGATGTATTATGTTACAGTGGGTTGAGTGGATTTCCAAGTCATTCTTTACTGAAAAAATCTGTGATGCTTGATTTGTTTTTGCTACCTGTGACATAATTGAACACATCGTTTTTGACCTCATCACAAACTCTCTAGAATATCAGTTTTTCCTTTTAATTGTAGGAATGATCGACTCATTGTGACTGCAGTAATTAACTCTTTTGCCAAGTGTTCCTTTGGAGGTACTTCTCCACATTTCTTGTCAACGTCAGCATTTTCGTCGACTCTACGTTTCTTTGCACACTGGATCAGTTCAACGTCGCTTAGAGTTCTACAAATTTCTAGATCTTGTCTTGGTCAACCAACTCAGTGAACTGTTATTCGGCCATATTTCCTGGAACAGGAAGGGTTTATTCTACCAGAACAGTTTGGCTCTCTTCAAATCCAGCTTATGCATAACAGTTGTCTCTTGGCTGATTTTTCTCCAGGCTGTGCTCAGCATATATATAGCATCCAACAACGAGATGGTTTTTGCAAGGCTGCTGGTCTTCTTCGTGACATCGCTATCTAACTGGTTAATTATCCTTCTGTTCAGGACGTCTCTGTAGTGTCCTTTTAAACTACATATGATTATCATGTCCATCGGCTGAATGTCTGATGTTGTGTTGGGTGGTAAGAAAAGCTTTATGATGTTGCTGACTGCCATGTGCCCGGGATGTGCTGAGCAATTATGTAGCAGCAATAAAATCTGTCCGTTGCTGATCTGAGGTTTTCTGTTCCAACGTTCGAGATGATCCCTAAATATTTCTCCTGTCATCCATACATTTACTGAGTGCTGATATGCAACAGGAAGTGAACTCGTATCCTATCCAAACTGAACTTTCTCCCGATTCTTGTAAAATTGGGCTTTTCAACTTTTTCTTCTGTCTCTACTTCACTAATGACTTCAGTTTTTGTCTTTAGATGAACAGCATTTCCTCAGGCATGGTGGGTTTTCGATTTGTTCACCTTTGCTGACAGAGTTTTGAAGTGAACGCTGTCACTAATTGAGACAAGTGACAAACTAATAAACGACAGCGATTAAAATCCCGACCAGAATAACCCATCCTAAGAAGTAAGAACTTTTCTAATCATGTTATGCACTATCATTAAAGCTACCTTTGTCTCACCTGTTGCAACAGAGTCGCTAATTTTGAGTAGAAATGTTTAAAGAAAATTTCAAGATGCAGCAGCGTTTGATTGGTTAAGCGATAATTACATTCAATGAATCGCCCATCCTAGAACCTTCTTGACACGCGCACAGCGAGTTAATCAATCTTGCTTCCCACGCAGCGATGATAGCTCTCGACTGGAGGTGGGAATCAAGCTTAATTAACCCGCTGGACCTTTGCATTGTCCTTACTGATTCATGCAGTAAATAAGTACTGAGATATCGGAAGAAAGCTTTGTGCTTTCTTGATCATACTCTAGATAGCGGGATCTTAGGCCAAATTGGACTACACAAACCGAGATCTGAGAGGGTGAAGTTTATATAGTAAACATTTCGTTTTTTGAACGGTGCGGAATGTTAAGCGCACCGGGATGTTAGGAGGTAGAATCTTACGTGCTGACTATTGTATTGATTTATAAAAACTCGTCGTCAATCTTCTTTGCTACAACTTCTCTCATTTTTTATCTAGCTTTCACTAGCAACTTCTTCAGTTGCTTTAGAAGCTGCTTTAAAAGCTGCTTTAGAAGCTAGGTTTATTACACCCTTGATTGTTTGAGCTGAAACAACATTCTCTGCAACTTTCGTTAAACAATCCTAGGAGTTTCTTTGTTTCGGAATCAATTCTCTCGCCACTATCAATGTCATACCAATGGGATACGCCAGTAACATGATCTGTTATTTGTCTTAAGTTTCTCATATATAATTCTAGTATATTAAATACCTTTTCAAAACTGTAAGACTGACAGAAAGATTAAGGTTGATTATCATTATCAGTGATGTATATTCGAAGATGTCGCAAGTATGGCTGAATGATATTACGATCCCTGTCTTTAAATGGCCATTTGCCATCAAAGCTGATTGAATGGCATTATTCAAATAAGTATAATTATAATTTCAATTAGAAAAAGTAATTATTGTCCACGTATTTCCAGAATCATGTAAAGATTTCAAAATATTATTGTTGAATGCGGATGGCACATTATGCCATGAATATGACATAATAATTAAATTAAGAGCTGCATAATATTGTTTGTTTTTGTCCAACTCAAGTTCTGGATTATACCGGATTACAAAATCGTGAGATTTATTATCTTTTTGACCAGAGGTTGATGTTAAAAATAACTGAATGTCCATATATATTAGGGCATACTAAATATCGCTTGACGTATAAATCATATTGTTCCTTGCATATTCCATTACGTTCTTGTAATTTATCGATGATCATCCAATTGTCGCTAATAAGTTGCCGTGTTGTATTACCAGCACGGCTACAAGCGCCGATAAGCTATAAACGTTTTACTAGATCATTTGGATTGTTATAGTAAATCATATTACCTTCAATCCATCTTGATTTATTACTAGTTTTATGTAGCTCCATATTAGGTAACAAATATACAAGTCACCCTAACAGCGTGGCTTGTATATTTTCTTCCAGAATTGTATTTTTTTGCAGATAAGGAAGACCATGATCTCCTTATCGTCATATATGATTTTACCATCGTTATGAGCTTCAATAAGATATTCAATCATTAGTTTTGGTTAGTTGTGGAGAATTTTACCACAGTTACCTTTTTTGTCAACTCTATAGGCTTGCCTGGGTTTTTGCTTGTATTTTCTAATACCCTAACCAACAATAGTATACTTTTCTATATTATTAATAAAATTAGCTAATTCTTTTCTATTATTCTTTATTTTATTACTAATAGAGATTTTATCAATTCTAAATATTTACTCAAAACAAGCTGATCTTCAATAACTTTTTCTCTCATAGCTATATCATCTCCAATTTCTCATTTATTTGATCCTGTTTTCCATCAATTGTTTATTTAACCTCATGTTGAGTACCTGTTTGTGGTATGTTGACATTCCTACTCATGTATTGTGTTATATATTTTGTTATAGATTGCATTTGGGTTGTAACATTGATTGATAAGAAAATATCTCTCATTCATTAAACGTGTGGACATTATATATTGGCGACGAGGAAGTGGCAACTGAAGACAAGGACCTCTGTGGAGCTGATACAATAAAACGAAGTGGCATAACAGTGCATGTCACGTACAAAGACGGCACTGGCCCAAATGGTAAGGCGTACATTTTCATATGTACATATTTGAAAGTGCAAAACAGAAAACAAATTTTGAATGCTTGCATGCATAGATGCGCACGACGCCTTCCATGAAAATCAGTTCTACAATAAAATAGAGGTTTGACGTGTCAATATACTACATCTCTCTGAATCGGAAAGTGAAAGGATTTGATCCAGCTGCTATTTGGATCATCTGAATACCACTGTATTCAAGCAAAGCAACATCGCACTGCATGTTGCACACATGTTAACAGCAGTGGATCATTCGGTAAGGCGTATATATTACACACACTAAATTGATAAACAGTGACGTGATTCGGAAGAGGCACAATTGTAGTTTATCAGTTGGAACAACACACGCAAACAAGCAAAGAAAACACAACAACAATGAGTGGAGAACCCCAATGCGATCAAGTATTCTTTGACCCTGACAATCATCCAGTAGACACTCTAAAGGCATTTGAGGAATTTGTTGAACTGTTTGGGTTGAGATACGATGCTCAGTTTCCCGATCCTCCAAAAGTGTCTATGGATGCAGCCTTGCAAAGATGAGCATTCACAAGAGCAACTGCAGACGTTCCAAAACCACAGCCAACTCTTGATGAATACGATGAAATTAGGGAAGAATGGGGATCCAAAGACAAAGTGGCTAAATTATTGGGAATGTATTCCTCAAAGACATTCCATGCAGACTGGCGAGCTGCTAAACCAGAGGAGACATCTAGAAAGGTAGCTGGGATATATTTGTACATAGTATGCATCAACACTACAAACCCACAGAGAACACTACACTCAAGAACTTCCAATTTAGAGCTATCGCGCAACTACCACAAGAAACGTTCCCTGCACTTTGTAACAGAGTCTACAAGGAGGCTCAGCATTGTCAGTTCAAATGTGATAACAACGGATGTACTGCAGAAGAGATTTCTATAAGGGATCAAATTATCATTGGAACTCACTCAAAAGAAATTAGAGAAGAGGCTCTTCGAAAACCATGGGATTTGAACACTTTGAGAAAAGAAGGTATGCAGATGGAGAGTGCTGCCAGAGGAGGAGCTGAGATTGGCGGAGAGAGTGTTGATAGAATGGGAAAATACTCGTACGGTAATATGAAAGACAACAAAAAGAAAGAGCAAACTCAAAGAAAACTTATAACATGCTTTAACTCCGGATACAAAGTTAATGGGTCTATAATGAAACATAAGGAAACTTGTCCTGCCAAGACCCACACCTGCAAGAAATGTGGAAAGAAAGCACATTTTGAACAAGTCTGCAAAAACAAGAATGTAAACAGAGCGAAAAAGGATGATAGTGCCAACACTGGAAACTAACAACAATCTGATTCTGAAAAAGAGTGTGCGTACAATGTTAATCTTTTCCGAGTCAAGACAGCTTGCAAAGTGAAACCAACACTGAAACCTAAGAAAAGGGTTGATGATAACGTCGATAACGTCAAAGTTCAGGTGGTAGTCGATAATAGCTTAGATACTGTCATAGTGGACTCTGGGGCTAGAATAGCTGTGTGTGGTACAGTCCAGGCTAAAAGATGGAACTTGCTCTCAAAAATGGTGCCATCCAAGACCAGAATCAAACCATACAATAGCCCCTCATTACCAGTTTATGGGAAGGCTAGATGCTCCGTTTCGTTTGGAAAGTCATCAGTGCCAGTGAATTGGCATATCGTATATGGATCTTGTGAGCCCATACTGTCGGGAAAAGCAGCATTGCAACTTGGTATCATCACTTTCAACAAAACTCCAGGTGTTTTTCAGCCAGTTCTCATGATAGATTCTGAAGATAAAGACAAAGACCCAATACTACAGTGCCTAGCTAAATACCCAGAAAATTTTATGGGTATTGGTGAACTTAAAAATCATGAAGTAAAATTTCATGCTAAGCAAGATGTAAAGCCAGTGTGTGTGTCACCAAGATCTTTCCCTTATCACTTGAAAGAAAGAGCTCAAAAGGCTATTGATGAGATGGTCAGTGAAGGAATAATAGAGGAGCATCCAGTGAATGAGCCAGCTCCATGGGTTTCTAACTCAGTACTTGCTCCAAAGTCTGACGGTCAATTAAGAGTCACTCTAGATGCAAGAAATGTAAACAAAGCAATACAGCCAACCAATGTCCCTATTCCCAGGCATGAAAATATTAAGGCCAAATTAGCAGGTTGTAAGGTTTTCTCAAAACTGGACTTTAAAAGCGCCTTTTGGCAAATAGCTTTAGCAAAAGAGTCCCGATACCTCACAGTATTTCATGCCAATGATAAGTTGTATAGATATAGAAGGTTAACCATGGGAATGAAACCAGCACAAGGGGAACTGAATGCGGCTCTGAGGCCTATATTTGACTTATCAAAACCTACCTACGTATTTACAGATGCACACATTACAGGTCTTGACGCAATGTTAGCTCAAGGTGATACAAAAGAAGAATCTAAACCAGTTGCATTTGCATCACGAAGAACAGGTCCATCGGAAACAAGATATCCACCGCTAGATTTGGAGGCAATGGGAGTTGATTTCGGTTTGAGGAGGTTTAGAAATTACCTTGTAGGATCTCCAAAAACAGTCACAGTAATCACAGACCACAAACCTTTGTGTCCCATCTTTAACAGAAACAGACCAGGATCAATTCGCACAGACAAAATCAAAATGAGACATCAGGATATTGATTTTGAAGTCAAATATCAAAAGGAAATTTTTACGTAAGTAGTTTCGAGCTCAAAATAAACATAGGTATTGATAAGTGCACAAAAACCTAATTCGTTAACTAACTTTCTATTGAACTCTTTCTAGGTTTACCGGTTTACCTAATAACTGATATTAAAAATTTCTGCGAAAATTAAAGCCATTATCCAGAGTTGATCATAATTATCATTTTTTCCGTTTCATCTAGATATGTAGTTTCTGTTCCATCAAAAACTGCTAAAGACGGTGAGATCTGTGATTTATTAAGTACGATTTTGAGTGAATTTTTATAAGATTTCAAAACCGATATAAATAGAAAGCTGATGTACTGCGTTCATTGCTATATTAGAGTAGGAAAAGCCAAGTTCTTCACCATCCAGAAGCCAATAAGAACATCAGAAACAAGGATAAATTAGATCAATTACCAGCAATTACAATCAATTACAATCAGTTACATAATCACTTGTGAGTGGATTTCAAGCCAAGCTGTCATTTTCTGAAGACCTATATAGGACTATGTTATTTGCAAATGCACCACTTCTTAAGCTCAAAAGTCCAGTGTTCCGAGGAGTTGAAGAAATATACAAAGAAATGTACAAAGGAAAGTTAATTTCGGCTTTGGAAGAGAGCTATGTTACAAACGTCTATGATCAAAAGCTTTAAAAATCAGTGACTGCTTTGATTCCAAAGTTTCCTGGCACTTCTATTATTTCAGTCACGTCATATTTCCCAGTACCTTTCCTTCTTTAATATCACAAAAAGCTTTTTCTACTTCATGCAATATGGCTGAAATACCAGTACTTGATGGTTTATGCCATCTAGTACTGGTGTTTTAGGATAATCTGCTTTTTCATTATTATGCAACTCACTAACATATCCTTCTTCTCTAGCTGCTACTTTACTTACTTCAAACAACATTTTCCAAACTTTCTAAACCTTGGGTGTATATGAGAATGGAAGGAAGCGATTGATAGTGATATGGAGGCTGTTGGTCCGAGGAATGCTGATGTGACAAACAGAACAGGGTGGAGACGGCTGATCCGCTGTGGCGACCCCTAACGGGATATAGCCGAAAAACAAAGAGGAAGAAGAAGAAGAAGGTATATATGAGAATGTAGTCAACTTGGTATTGATGTTAATCACCGGGACTCTTCCATGAGTATAGCTTTCTATTTGATCGTTGGGATAGTGTTGACAATACCTAGCTGTTTTACACTACAGGACTCAATAATTCAAGATGCATTTTCATTTCAGACACCTAGTCTACCTTGACCAGTTACTGGATGCTGATGTAGATTTCTTACTTTTGCATTCCATATTGATTACATATATATGTATAGCTAAATTGCATCCTTTGACTGGTGACAAAAAAACAATAAAAAGAAATTGAACTTCGGTTATTTTGGCAAGAATTTAAAACTTTTTTTTTGTTCGCATAGCACGTTGTAACTGTTCTAATAATATAAGCTTTTGTAATTAGAAGGACAAAATGTTACAACGCAAAGGTGATGCTTGCAGATCAGATCACCTTATGACGGAGGAAGATGAGGAAATGATTTTCTCTTTATCCGAAAGGGATTTATACTCGAACACCACAATAACTGATAAATAATTTGGACAACAGTAGTGACGAAAAAGATATTCTTAGTGACAAATAAATTTAGTTTGAAAAACGGTCTTTTTTGTAAACATAAAGTTTAGTCGTTGCAGTTTGAAAATTAAGTGTGGCAACAACGACGCATTTACAGTTAAACGGGGTTGTTTATTTAATTCACTTTTTATTATTTATACATAAAATACTGTACAAACTTAATATATTTACAACAGATCCCTACAAATTTTGCCTATGTACAAGGTTCACTTTCAAATTGAGCTAGGATCTTCATAAGAGTTACATGAGTCTGAACACTACCAGTCCTCCTGATCACTCCATTCTTTAATGGCATCAGTCTCCATGGCAATTTTTCTGTATCTGTTGCTATCGTTCAGCCCTGCTCGGTATTGCTTCAGATCCCTCGAGGAATCGTCTTCACTGCCTTTTGCATTGAACACCAAGTGGTCATCGGAAAAGTGCATTCTGTTGGATATTGCTGTGGTACGAAGTGATTGCGTGGTTGAATTCCCCGTGGCGAGCCTCAGTTAAATGTACCTTACTAGTAGGATAATGGGGGAAATGCACGTTCATATACAGACGGCGATTTTTAGTTTGTTAACAAACGTAAAGTTGTTCTACAACGGAGCACGCTTTTTGTATTAAAGGATTTCATGTTTATCAATAACCCTGGTCACGTTCTTTGGGGGAAATTTTAGAAGAAAAAAGAACACATGGTAGTCAACCAGACAAGTACAAGGCTGCCATGCTAAAAACGCAGCTGTTGTCAGTCACATGCCAAAAGAAATCAGTGAAATTATCCAGTTCTGTTAAAAGCATCCTTGGTAAAACAATTTTTCTCTTCGTCTCTTTTTCACAACGTGCATCTCTAGTCACCATTGAATTAAAATTATTAAAAACTTTCACTTTTTCAGTTGGTGTGCTTTCATGTTTCAGGTTACATTTTGGAAATGCAAATGCTTTTAAGATTACCACACATTTTGTCTTTTTTGTATTAAGTTGCAAACCAAAAAGTTCACTTGTTTCAACAACAGCATTAAAAATTCTCTGTAGATCATTAGCTGATGCAGTCAGAACCGTCCCGTCAGCATAGCTGAGGTTATTTATCTTGAGACCGTTAATGTTAATTCCTTCTGGTCGGTTTTCTAGGTCCAGTAGGATCTATTCTGATTATAGATTTAAAAGATCAGGTGACATTATACAACCTTGTCTAATACATCTTTTGATCCTAAATCTGTTTGTCAAACCATCTGGTAAGCGGACTGCTGCAAGTTGGTCATAGTGTACCATCATGTGGATTCGCATGTTCTTCTCATAGAGCATAGAGTCCTTTTGTCATCTTTTCTCAAATCCCAAGCTTTTGTCCATCTAACTTCACACATTCCTAAGCAGTCAATATTCTTTGTTTATTTCAAGGATGACGTTGCTGAGCTTTCCAGGTTGATGCAGCTTGCGGACATTCCAAGTCCAGATTCTCGACAATTTGGACCTTAAATTCTTAGTTGTGATCGTTTGATGTGTGGCTACAGTACTTGGATGACGATCGCGACGACCTTTTTACGTACGTCATTACCGAGGGCGACACCCTCCTTTGATATTGGTTGTCTATGAATGGTCCCGTTAACGCTGTTGATACTATTCTTGTATTGAATTGTATCCATGACTTAGTTAAATGGACAAGAATCCATGAGTGAAGACCCAATGTTTCTTCCTCAGGGTAGACTAAAGTAAACCAACATTTCTTCTTCCGGTCGTCCATCCACCGTTAACACCTTTGACTCCTGAAGTCGTAGCTCTTCCGCCGCTCTTGTCTTTAGATATGAGTTCCTCAACAAGATCGCTGCAGGCCTTCGGTCATATCCCTGACCAGGGTAAAGCAATATGCAACATGGCCATGCCAGACAAGGATTACCAAAGTGCAGTATAGAGAACGACTCTCTATTCAACCTTTGGCAGGGTTAACGTCTTTGTACAATACCAAAGGAGGAATGAACTAAACGACCAAAAAGCCTAATTTTGTCGTTTGGTGCAAAAAAAGGGATTTTGTTCAGCATCAAGGCACCTTTCTTGGAATGAAATGTCCTTGACTCCCTGTGCACCAACAACAACTTCCATCTTCACCCTCCGCATTTCAAAGTTCAGAAGGGACACTGATTATTGACTGGGATGTAGACAGAAGATGGTCTTTGCTAAGTTTATGCTTTGAAGATGAAGGAGCTAGTTTTTTATTATGATATAATCTGCCCCTATGCTTACCTGGCTTCAAGGCTTGTGGAAGACCTTGCAAGGCGAACAGGAACGCTTCTGAAATGGAGGCCAGTTCTTCTTGGTAAGTGGCAGAGTCGATGTTCTACACTAGCACTCACGAGTGACCCCGTTTTTACATAAGTAGAATTTACTTTAAAATGATTTAGTAGTTTGATTGTATAGCTGTCAAATAAATTTAACAAGGCATTAGGCCTTTTTTTCGTATTGTAGCCCCTCCCCCGAAACCATTGGTATTGAAATCACCACCTGATCATTGCAAAATAATATATTGGCAAAAAACCCAGAATTGCACACTCTCCTTTCAATAAAATGCCATTGTTTGTTACACTGATCTCTGGAAGGATGTTTTCAAATCATCGCAGTTGCCTTTCTGCTGACTTGGGAATGTAGGTTTTGCAGCTTTGCTCCAGGCTTTGCAGCTCCTTAGGGTAGTGCCCTCATTTGTTACATTTGCAGTTCATTAGCAATTCCAGTCTTTTCCATGATTGGAGTTGTGTGCAGGAAGTAGAGAAGTGTGTTGAACTTATCTGTTTCATGAAGCTTGTCTTTAGGAATTTTCTTAATTGGCTTTGCTCATCTGGAGGTGTAATCTACTTGGTTGAGTTTACCTTTGCGAAAGATGGTCTTGTACTAAATATCTTGGTGGTGTAGCCTGGTGCATTCTGTTCAGATAAATCCCTTCTTGTTGTCATTGAAGATCAGGTAAAGTGGTTTATGGTCTGTAATGACTTGTATCAGGTTCAGAGATCCAACCAAGTAATTTCAAAAATGACATAAGCCAAACTCCATGCTCATTGCCCAACATGGACTTTCAGCTTTGTTGAGAGTGTGAGGTCATCGGAATCAAAGACACGTTCACGAAGCTGACTGTATGCAGATGATACAGCTTGTACACGTGTGATGAGCTCAGCATTCACTGAACAATTGCTGCTAACAATACTCCCAAGATATTTGAAATGGTTTACACTTTTTTGATGGGCATACTGTTGATGAAAAACTGTTCTTCAGGACCAATGCACATGGTTTCCATCTTTTTTATGTTAAAAGATAGACCCATTCATTTTGCCATATTGTTGTAGGCTGTAGTCCAAGTGCTTAGTCACTGAAGATTGCAATGTCACCAGCCTACTACACTTCTCTGATGAAGTAGATGAAGGTTTAAGATTTGGCTTTCAGTCTCCATAAGTCGAAGAGGTCAGCATTGTACCAAAATATGATTTTTATGCTGAATTGGTGACCAATATTTTTGTATGCAAGTAGGAGAAGTACAGCAGCATAGATGCCATACAAGGTGGGTGCTAACTTGCAACCTTGTTTTAAACCACTGTTATATTCAAATCGTTTGGTCAGGACACCATCAAATATGAGAAGGGCATGAACTTGAGAGTAGAGACTTTGAATCAGTCTGACAAATTTTGGAGGACAACCAAGTTTTCCCAAGATCTTAAATTTGAATTCCCTGTTTATTGTATCGAATGCCTTAGTAAAGTCAACAAAAATGATGTACAAGTTTTGACGTTGTTCTTTAGTCTTCTCCATTATCTGTCTCAGAGTAAATATTATGTCAATTGTACTTCTGTTTTCATGATAACCAGATTGAGACTGAGGATAAACCATGTCAGCTACACATTCAAGTCTCTGTAACAGGATGTCAGCAAACACCTTTACCACAACACTTAGGAGAGAAATCCCTCAATAGTTTCCACATTGACTGTGATCTCCCTTTTTGAAGAGAATGGTGATGTTTGGGTCCATAACTTCTGATGGTATTTTTCAGTCACCCAAAACATTGAAACTTGTTTACAAAAAGCACAGCACACAAATAAGAAAGCAGTTGAATCCACACACATATGCACATCATCATCATCATCATCATCATCATCATCATATTCGGTTTAACATCCATTTTACATGCTAGCATGTGTTGGACGATTTCTTGAAATTGACTTCCAAGTTATCCTATCCTTCACCAGGTCTCTGCTGACACTGTTTTGTTTCAGATCCATCCTTTTCACTTCCTCCCATGTTTTCTTTGGTCTTCCTCTGCCAGTGGTTCCTGTCACCTTGATTGTTCTGCATCTACTTGCCCAAGCATTCTTGTCCATTCTCTCCACATGACCAAACCAACGAAGCCTCCAATTCTGCATACAGCTGCCAATACTGTCCAGATTCAATCTCCTTCTGAGTTCATTAGAACTGAGCCTGTCCTTTAGACTTACGTTCCACATCCTTCTTATCATTCTCATGTCATTCCGCTCCATGCGACTGACATCTTCAGCTTTCACTGGCCAAGTTTCACTG
>RDPX01000297.1:898579-915756 GCA_003991215.1 Morbakka virulenta | reverse complement strand
AATGGTGAACTGATCAAAAAAGTGGGTAGTTTTGTCTTTCTTGGATCAGTTGTGCCTGAGACCTTAAAGATGATTTTAAAAGGAGAATTTCTCTAGCTAGCAGTGCTTTTGGAAGATTGAAGTCAAACATCTGGTCAAGAAGAGAAATCTCAAACTCAATCAAAATGAGATTGTTCAAGGCATTGATCATCCCCATTGCCATATACGCCTCTGAATGTTGGACACTAAAAGCTGAAGATTTAGTCTACTTGTATTTGAAAATGACTGCTTAAGAACGATGGTTGGAAAATCCCGCTGTGATAGAGTTAGGCTGGTTGATATTAGAAGAGTATTGGGAGCAAAAGATACCATCTTGGACATGATCAAGAACCGTAGAATGAACTGGTTTGGACATGTGAATAGACGCGATGATTTCAGCCATGTGAGAAAATCATATAAAGAATTCCCAGGCAAAAGAAAATGGGGAAGACCACACAAGAAATGGTCAGACCAAATTCGATGTGATCTTGGCATCCCTCTACTGACCATTGAACGTAAAGCCAAAGACCGAGCAAAATGGAATGAAGTTGTATCATGTGCGAGGACCCGATAACTAGGGTTATGCAACTAAGTCAAGTCAAGTCTAATATAATTGTACACAAAATCCAGGAATTCACTAGTCAGGAAAACAGTAATTATATATGTTTTCCTGACAACATGTTTTGACAACATGTTTTCCAATCACCAAGGGCCGGAACAACCAGTCTTTTCCAACACAAGCATTTAGGTCACCTAGTACAATAATTCTGTCATTTCGCACATCATCTAAACATTCATTGTTCATAAAACTGTTCTTTTTCCTCCTGAGTTCTCTGCGTGGTGGGTCCATACACAATGATAAGCATCAGATAATCATTTTTCTTCAGCATTACTCATAATGTTGATATTCAATTGTTTATCGCAATTGGATTAAGATCAGACTGATTAAAGAGATCATTGCAGATTGCAAAACTGACACCAGCTTCTTTCTTGTCATTCCCATTCCAAAAGATTGTCTTTTCTGAAGAATTTTTCTCCACAAGATTTCCGGTTCCAGGACGACAGACTTCACTTAATGCACAAATGTGGATAGCGGCTTTGTCTAACTCTTTACATATGATGGCTGTGGCACGTCCGGGTCTGATTGAACCATCACTGTCATTTGTTGTTCTTACGTTCCATGCACCAAGCTTTAGTGAAAGTGATTTGCATGGGTTTTGCATCTTTTTCACCATGGCCTTGACCTGTGGTGCATCAGTTGCCCCAAATGTGGCAGCTTGAGTGGTTAAATTCAAATTTACTTCCATCATATTATCATAGTGAGGCTGCACCTGTGATGTTGACACTAAATAGTGTGTAATAGTGTCCTTTGGCAGAAGATCATGTTGCCCAGTGGCACAACATAGTTGAGACAATTGCATAATTCTTGTGTTGCTTGTTACCAGAGATGTTCCAGAGTTGACGAAGAAGAAGTCTTGAAGTGACTATTGTAAAACTAATAAGTGTTAAATTTTTCCTTGGCCTAAACATTTCTCAAACTTACCCATAAAAATGAAGTACTTCACTTTGTTTCCTTCATTGAATGTAGAGGGTTTGTACACTTCCTTTGGTGGTTTTCTCTTTCCAATGTAATGTAGTAAAATGGAATATTTAAGTACATTATTTTCCCCATAACTCAGCAAGATTACCTGGGCTGTCTAAATTTAGTTATTTCAGAGTTTTCAAACAGTCCATTTTGTGAATAGAAATATACAATAATACTGATATCAGAATGAAAAATAATCCATGATATACAACTACCAATATTCAGCAATAAACTTAAGACACCATTTGGAACATAACAGACAACAACAAAGGAAATATTTCAACACAAACAAACTATTTTCCAAAACTCAATGTGTACAACTCAAGAGATCATCTTGGATAATATTTTTTGAGTGTCTGTCACACATTGCACATGACCTAATATTACTCAAGATGTAGAGATGGTTATGAATTAGTGGTTAAATCATGGAAACTAGAGATTTAAGTGGTAAGTAAAACAAAAACAATACCTGCAGTAGTATTGTTTGTCATAATTTAGCTGTGTATTTGTGTGTGCTGATATGTCGGGGTACTATTGGGTTTTTGTATGAAAGGGTGTAAGGCTTCAATTCTAATTTTTCAACTCCCTCCAAAATGCTTTATGTTCTTGAATAAAAGCCACAGCTTCTATTTAATTCTTCTTTTCAAAAGGGTTTCTTCTAGTTACTTTTGCAACCAGTGCACTGCATTCGAATTTGGTTGAAACTGTGTGAATTGTTTTAAAAGTCTATATTTGTGTTAGTGTCAATGACTAATTCACAAAGCTGAAACAAGCAAGAGAAAGAGTTATGATTTTTAATTTAAGCAAGATACAGTAAAGTATGCAGAGGAAAAGAGCAATTGAGAAGCAGCTCAAAAATACTTAATTGATGAAAGTATGGTGCATAAATGGAGAAAAGCTATTCACAAATGGTTCACCAAGAACACTGTTGACAAGAAAATGAACTTTTATGGGAGGTAAAGAACCCATTGTGGGAGATTTGGAAGAACATTTGCAGGAGAGGATAATCAATGAACAAAAGAGACATTTGCACGGACCTTGCAAACTAGTAACTGTTTGGGCATAACAACTTGCTGAAAAAGATTTTATAAAGGACTTTAAGCCAAGTAGAGGTTGGTTGTTCAAGTTTTTAAAACATGGTAATTTACTTAACCTGGCACAAAAGTTAAACCAACTGTTGCAGTGATCAGTTGAGCCATTTTGAAGTGTTAAAAGAATGGGTGTATAAATGGTGAATTGACTTTTAAATGTTTTTTTGAAGTATAATGTTCCTTAGCATTTGAACAATGGTTTTTAGTTTGGGATTCCTGTAAATGTCATGTCTCTAAAGAAATGAAGGAAAAAAAGCATCAAATGAAGACAAAGATGGGTGTTATTCCTGGAGTTTGGACAAGGTGCCTACAACTACTTAACATTTCAATTAAGAAACCCTTTAAAGCTTTTTTCTGAGAGTATTAAACAATGTGAATTCAAAAGCACCATCAATAAAGTTAGTAGCATTAAATGGTTTGAAACTTATGGAATCATTACCAGCAATCCAGACAAAATCCAATCCCTGTCCACTGGTGAGCTAGCCAAAGAAGTCTGTGTCCTTATAAATTAAACAAATAAAGGCCTTGAGTACATTGCTCAGGCAATACTTTATAATGCAGGTTTCAGTGATGGTGATGCCATCATAATAGATTTGTGTACTAGATATATAATAGATAATATATTTGTTGTAATAGATATTTCTGCAATATATAACTCTATACAGTTTATCTTTCTGAAAGTACATAGTCCTATAAAATATTGTGTTTTTTGCAATTTCTTTTATCCATAGGCATCCCATTTAAAAGTTGAGAGTTTTTCAAGTAAATCTGGCTTCTCTTTAAATGTGGTTTCTATTAACATTTGTTTCATCAGAGCAGCAGCTTTTATTTAAAAAAATACTTTATCAAGTCATAAAATTCTTGGATTTTTCAGAAATAGGATGCTTCATTCCTTTAGAAACTCATTCTATACTTCTTTGTATCATTTTATAAAATTATCAATGTTGTTCAAGTTATTGTATGTATTTCTTAAGACTTAAAAGTAGAGATTCTTGGAAAGTTTACAAAAATGTTTTGAGTTATGATAACCCAGTCAACTTTTTGATGGTGTTCAGTTTTTTCTATCCTCAAAAAAGACTATTATTTTGGTAAATTGTTCTCTGCCAACTCTTCTCTAAATGCAACTGGTGTTTTTTTGCCTGGTTTTTGTTCACAAACTGATCAGATTTTGGACTTTGTCATCACAAATTAAATGTTTTTGAAATATTTTTATGAGATTGATCAATTGAAAGCCCTTGGTACTGAGTAATTTTTAGTAGCTGTCTTGAAAAAGTATGGTTCTTGAACTATCTTCCATGCTGTCTAAACTATTTGAATAATTCTTTCCTTAGGCTTATTTTCTGTCTTCCTGGAAGGTTTCTAATGTTGCCCTGGCCATCAAGAATTAATGCAAACTATCGGACTGTTGAATATAAACCTCTACATCATCTTTTGCATGGCTTAACAATTCACAGTTAGATTCTTGGAAAAGAACAAGGGTTTTTGTTGATATTTGGAAGGATTTGTAAAATCTCTTTCCACTTGTGATGTTTTGACAGTATTCAAGGGTATATCTATAGGTTAATGTATAATTCTTGCAATGAAGGTGCTGTAGCTTTGGATATTGACATGGCATTTGATAAGCTGTTATGTGCTGGGTTGCATTGTAAGCTACCTGGTTTTTGAGTCTGGTCTTAGGATTGTCAGTTAATGGAAAAAGGAGTGACTGGATTTTTTTTCATTGAAGCAAAAGTGTTCTGACAAGCATTTCTTCTTAGTATTTTGTCAATTTGTTGTATAGTATGTGACTTGATCCTCTGGGCCATGTTTTCCTCATGCAGATGTTAACCCTGTAATAAATCTTTCTATTAATGTAGTTTTTTTTCTTGAATGGTGAAATTGTAGACCTCTGGCTTTGAACATTTTTCTCCTCCATATGACTTAATTACTGTTGAATCTATGGTCAAGCCTTATCCTTTGGCATGACTAGGGGTTTTTTGCAATCTTTTATTCACAGTTTTATACCCTTATGACACCTAGCCTTTTATGTTGAATATATTTATAGAAAAGCATATAAAGCCTTCCAAATGTCTTCAAGCATCTTGATACAGTGCACCAATCTCAATTTTCTTGAGTTTGTTTTTTGTATTTTTACAGGTTCTACATTTTTTCTCTCTTTGTGGGAAAACACTCCTTTGTCATTGTATTTTCACCTTGTATGTGATATTTGGAGAACAACTACATTAGTATAGACTAGCAGAAGTACCTGCATTGCTTGGGTAAAAAAGTGCAATTTAGTATGCTAAAAAGGCCCTATCAAGATAATTGTATTATATTTTATTATATTGCTTGATTAGAAATGTGATGGTAGACTATTTCAGTTCAAAGAACTGGAACTACCTTGACATTTGGGGTGTGGTATAGAAATTATATGTAATTTAAACTTCTATACATTGGGGGGGAAAAAGATTGAAAAACAAACAAAAAAGTAAGTCCTCCCCAGTTGGGAAATTGAACCCTGATCACCTGCACAACAGGTGGGGATCCTCACCACTATACTGCGAGGACTTGTATGGTCAAGGAGATTACTTTATAGAAATTAAACTTCCTTAATTTCAAAAAAATATATTGATTTATTTTTGTTTCTGAATTTATTTATTACAAATAAATTTATGACTGGAGGGCCCCCTTCACCTTGAAAATATGATATGCCACCCCACCCACCCAAATACCCCAGAATATGACCTCTGAGGTCAGCCTTTTATGGCTCAGACCCACCCCCAGATAAAGATAGACTCACACTCCAAATTTCAGGTTCCTAGGTTTAGTAGTTTCCCCATAAATTTACTTCAAATAGACAGACAAACATACTCACTTTTATATTTATAGGTAGATGTAGACCTTCCTTATAATGCCCTGTTTAATGTAGTAGTATGCTGATGATAATAGAAAATAATAGAAAGGTTATAGTAATACAGTGAAAGGTACATGAAACACTTGAAGGTTAGTGTTGTTAAAGTCTACACAGAAAGATCAATCTTGTCATCTGTGATGATATATTGGAAGTGAGGTTTGCTCACAAGATTGGATTTGCTACATAAGAACAACCATATGAGATAACACATACATTATTCTTTTGACTCTTAGATTTTTAATGTTATGGTTTGTCATTCATTTTAGGGGGTATTTATAATGCAACAAAGAGTGACACAGAAAAGGCAGACAGCATTAAAGAGGGATTGAATGATACCAAAAAAACAATATTAGGTCAAGGTTGGTGAAATTGTTTTTCTTCAGTAATTTACTTTAAGGAAAAATGTTTACCCCCTCCAAGTTTTTAATCATTTTTTCTGACTCAAAGTTTGTGTGATTAGACAGCTAATAAATTTACTTACACTTGGAACGTATGATCTTAAACACAAATACTCCTAATGTGCCATATTTACTGCTAGACATAAGTTTAAACTTTAATATAATTCACCATAAAAACTACAATATACCTAGTATGTACACTGCAGTAGCTATCCTTATTAAGCATTTGTAAACAGTCAAGAACAGTGTCGTATCTGCATCCTGGTGTTAGGTAAAAGACAAGGAATGAAAATCACTTGAAATTTACGAAGTGTTGTAAGAACGTTTTCATCATCTGTACAGAGTTCTTTTTTACAAGCAAAGACAACTGCACCTATGCCTGTCTTTCATTTATTGAGTGGCAGGAGAATATCTGTTGGCCAAAATGAATGTTATTTAATAGCAACTTTTAATGACATGTTTAAAATTCTATCAAAAACATGGAAAGTCAATGATGAAGATAGTTCATAATAGAATACATCACATCTGAACTCCATGACTTAAAGTTGTCATTTTTATTATGGCATCAAGTTACCTTTGGATGCTCTTTGCTATTTTCTCCTTTGTTTTCGGTTGGCACACTGGTTCATCAGAATTTACTCTATTATTTTTGCTCATCCTTTTCTTTGTTGTCTTCTTTTTTTTTAAACAGTTCCCATATCCAACTTTACTTTTGACTGGAGCTTTTCCATATCATATCATGTTATAATATTCCATATCAAATATTATTCCATAAAAGTTTTACATTTACCAGGATTGCTATTATGTTTTCATTTTTGACTACACTATCCAGACATCTTAACATTGATATATGACTGAGCTCCACAATTTGTTTAACCTCAGCCCTAACTCTTATGTTTACAGTGTTTCTGCTGACTACCAATTCAGACTTTGTTGTGACAACTGCAGCCCCTAGACTTATGGAAGGGGTTGCATCACATGTTACTCATTGCTTAAAATAAGTAATATCAGACAGTTGTTTTCTACTATAGAAGAAAAAAAGCCAGTGGCAGTAAAGAGTTTAAGTTATTTGTTATTGCATAATTTAAATTGTCTAACAATTGTTAAATTTGACATTAAATTTTTGTGATCATGCTTGTCATATATCATGTATCAAGCATTGGCATTTCTTTTACTCAACAATACAGGTTTATTATTATAAATAATTATTGTCATCATCATTCTGCTACTTCCACAATGGAATAGACTTCCTAGCGGTATATTTGCAAGAGGAATTGAATAATCTTCCATTGGTAATGGAATTAGTTGCTGTACTTAAAACTAATATGATTGAATGCAATGAATCTGGTAGAACATCTTGGGAACTCTTTATAATTCTTAAGTGTGATGATGATGATGATGATGATGATGATGATGATGATGATGAAGTGCAATGTAAATTGAACTGCCTTCCATAACATCATAACTTTACAAGTCTACCCATATTTGAATCTTATCTTACCATTTGTTGGCTTTGGAGGAGGTCCTTTGAAGTCATTATAAAGTCTCCAGAGTTGACAGGTTGCTTTGATAAGTAAGCCTTGGTATTTAAGGAACTTCAGTTTTTGGTGTAATCATGACTGACAGGAGTTTGTGGTTATTTTACTTGTTCCAAGGAATATGGCAAATTCTAAGGAGAACAAAGTGAATCATTCTAGGTANTGATGATGATGATGATGATGATGATGATGATGATGATGATGAAGTGCAATGTAAATTGAACTGCCTTCCATAACATCATAACTTTACAAGTCTACCCATATTTGAATCTTATCTTACCATTTGTTGGCTTTGGAGGAGGTCCTTTGAAGTCATTATAAAGTCTCCAGAGTTGACAGGTTGCTTTGATAAGTAAGCCTTGGTATTTAAGGAACTTCAGTTTTTGGTGTAATTATGACTGACAGGAGTTTGTGGTTATTTTACTTGTTCCAAGGAATATGGCAAATTCTAAGGAGAACAAAGTGAATCATTCTAGGTACTCCACTATTCATGGATTTCTTGGATTTCACATAATGGGTTGCTTATAAGAGCAATCCTTGTAATTACATTATCTACAGGATTTTCAGGACCTGGCCAATACTGTATATCAAACTTATACTGATATAGTTCTACTCATGATCTTATCATGCTATCTTTGATTTTTGCCTTTTTTCATGCATATAACTGAGATTTCAAATTAGAAGTTGGCAGTATTTCAAATAAATGTTTTAACCAGTTCTAATCTGGTTGGTTATTGTTAAAACTAATCAAGTTCATCTTATTTTCTGCCAAAAATTGTAAAACTGTCAAGAATGGCAAACTAACATTTAATCAATGATAATGCTATCAATAGTTCCTTGGAAAACACTGACACCATTTGTAGCACCAAAAGTTACTCTTGTGCATAAAGTTGCCCATCAGCTTCAAATGCTATATAATTATGGCCTTCCTCTTTTATAGGAATTTGGTTGTAAGCAGATATTAAGTCTAGATAAAAATGTATATGTACTGTGAAATAACATTTACTATGTTAGAAATATTTGCCATGGATAAGCATTGCATTTGGTAAGCAGGTTTATAATGTTACTGTGGTCTATTACTGTTCATTTCTAATGGTTTTCATTTTTGGTTATTCGGACTTGTTAACACCACAGAGAAATAGATAGTCTGTTGATAACTGTTTTTCAATAGTATAACAACTTCTTGCTTTATGAGCTCTTGGTCAGGTTTAGTAAAATGACATGTCTTTGTCCCTACTGATATTATTTCATTAGTCAATGCTGTGAAGGGAGGTGGTGGAGCCATCTTTGTTACAAGAAATGTCTCTTCTGTTGTGATTGCTCCAAGGAATATATCACTATCACTTTCACCAAATTCAAAGACAACATTCTTGTGTTTTTCCACAATGGCTTTTCCATCAATTAAATCAATAAATACCTTATACGTAATTTAAATGACTACTCCATTACACATGTGTCCATTTATTTTGCTACCAGCAACATTGTCTTCTATGACTGTGGCCTTCTGTGATGGATCAGTTTAAGTCAATTGCTAGTTTTACTGGATTGTTGATTTGTAAATCTTTTGGATTTTTACAAAAGTAACAATTCTTTCTTGCGATTCTTTCATGGATTGTTCTTTTTCATTCATACCACAAACCAGGAGAAGATTGACACTAATAGCTGTAGTGATTGGAGGTGAATCATGAGGGGCTGATTGCTTTTGAGTTAATTCCAACTGTATTTTGTGTATTTTGTAGATAAATGGCAATCAAATCTATCATGAAATTGTTGTGTTTATTATTAATTGAACAGACCTTTAATATGTTTCATTCTTTTATTTCTTTAGGTATATATATGTATTAACATCTACGCTGGTTTTGTGTTTAATAAAGCCTTTTGTTCAGGCATACTTCTGAGTCGATTTTATTACAATATCAGTATTTTGTTCACTTGTGATTTAGTGGTGGTGATTATAGGCTTTACTTACATCAAGTGTGATAACAGCACTTTGTTAGCACTTTGCATTAGCTAATTAGCTAATGCAAAGTGTTTCTTTCTTTCTCTAATTTGTTGATTGCCTGCTGCAGAAATGTTCATTTCTAAGTAGTTATTGAAAGTTAATTTCCAATGTTTATACAACTTTTCAGGATTAGGAACATTTGGGCCAGTATTGAATCTTTCTGGGTGTAGCAGTTTGTCCATCTTGAATCAGAGTAGATAAATTGATCTGTGATTAATTGCTGGGAGGATACTTCTTTTATCTACCTAAACAAAACATAGAATATAAGTTATAAATCACTCTTAATGAATATGAAGAACAAAGCAATAAAAATATGTATAACAGATGTTAATAAGTGAAAGTTTAGTATAAAGGACCTCTGGGTTTGGAAAAAGAGGTATAGTATGTGTGAATACACAATGCCAAGAATTTTTAAAATATGGAGTAGGTTTTCACAGAAATCACTGTGGTCACTTTTGCTATGACCTTAATTTTAATGAAATCCAAAGTGAGATGTATTGAAATTTTATATGTAAAAGAACTGACACTTTGTTTTGAGATCTGAGTTGTGGCCATTTTTAATTTCCTGATGTTTAACTTAAGCTTAAGCTCTAGCTTTAGAATTTGATGCTACCAGTAAAACGTTTTGTACGATTCATCAAGTGCCTACTTATGTTTTACTTGCTGGGATGTGTTGAACGGTTCAATAAAATGGACTTCCATGCTAGTCTGTCCTTTACTAGATCTTTGGTGACACCTTTTTGCTTCAAATCGGATTCGATTACTTCCTCCCATGTTTTCTTTGGTCTCCCTTTCATAACAGCGCACTTCTTCACCCAGTCATCATCATCTTTTCTCTCCACATGACCAAACCAACGAAGTCGTCTTTTCTGCATGCACTCACTGGTACTATCCAACTTTAATCTTTACCTGATATCCATGGAACTTAGCCTGCCCTTCAGGGTTTCATGACACATCCACCGAATCATTCTCATGTCATTTCCATGCAGCTCAGATCTTCACCTTTCACTGGCCATGTTTCGCTGCCATACATCATAACACTCCGTTCACATGCCTGGTAGACTCTGCCGTTTGTTTGAAAAGGTAGAACTGTAGTAGTTAGCAGTGGCAATAGTTCACGAAACTTATTCTATCTACTCCACACCTTTGCAGTCACAATTGCATCCGCCCCTCTAGTGGCAGTTATGGTTTCACCAAGGTAACAGAATGTCTCTACCACTTCAATTTTTCCATCATCAAAATGCAAATTTGGAAGCTCAAGATTGGCGCTTAGATCTCCACTCACACTCTTTTTGCAGTTAAAAGGAGTTTTCTGACAACCTTCCTTTTATCCTGCTGCACCTTTTTTGGGCCCAGTGGTTGCGTGTAACACAAAAATTTGAGTTGCTTACAAAAAATTGAGTTGCTTTTACCACAAACCGAGCACGGAATTTTTCCCTATGTTTTAGGTTTACCAAAATCAGAGCAGCTGACCATCACCAGTTTTTCCCAAGTTAACTCTCAAGCCTTTGCTTTCTATACCCATTTTCAACATTTTCAGTTTTTCCATAAGTTCCTCAACAGTATCGCTAACCACAATTAAGTCATCATATCTTATTTCAATGTTTGCCTGTTGCTATTGATAATTTTGTACGTTTTATTGTTTAAGACCTAAAGGCAAAAAAACCGTTTACTTGTTCCAGAGGAATTTGATGATTAGGAAGAAATTTGGTTTTTTTAATTGTGAGTAAAAATATACACCAAGGATTTTGAATGCTCGGTATTTTTAGGATATTAACTTTAATAATTATTGCTAACATTCACAGTTCTTCACAAAAGTAACTATATATGGTTATGATAGAAAATTAATTTGGGGAAAAGCACATAAATTGAAAAGACAAAAAATTCCAGGAAAGCAAAATCATTTCTCAGCTTTGATGTTCAACTTAGTTGATCAGTTGGTGCATAGGAACTTGGATTTAGAAGCAAAGTACGTTCATCCTGAAATGAGGCAGTTAAGAGACTGTTGCTAGGTAATTGTGTTTAAAGGAAAGTTATGATAACTGCAGGTGAATGTACAACACTTATTATTGACTTTACTCCCAACTCAAGATTAACTGTCATTCAAGAATGCAAGCAGTGATTTCTTTCTGTGCAAAATCCAAGAAGAGCAATACATTTGGTCAGACATTGACCACACCAATAGACGTCTTTATTTGTATATGTATCAGATAAGTGACTACCATCTACTTTTAAGGCCAGTCTCTTTGAAAACGTTTTAGGGGAGGTAGTTAAAGAGGAAGAGGAAGAGGAAAAAGAAGAAATGAATGTTAGAGGATATATCCCCAGAAAGGTTTTTACTTACTGTGTTTGTAAGCTTAGATATTATTGCCTCATTGTTGTGCTTCATTTAAAAAATCATACTGTATGATATTTTTTGCCTTAATTTTAGACTTGGCAAGGCTTTACCAAAGATATAATGTACCTTGTTGCCCATTTGAGAATGTACCTGATGTCAAAACTTTATATGCTATGAGACTTATTGCTAGCACACCCAATGAAAGTGACACATTAAGAGCAGAATTATCCCATAGTCTGTTTAAATTGTTATGGGTTGAAAATAAAGGTAATTCTATTGTTATTCTTTATGAAAAGATATGTTTTATAGTAGGAAGATTGACTAATGCATTTATGGCTGAAGGTACATAGAAATAGTTAACATAACAACTTCACACTCTTGTTTTTAACATAACTGTATCTAGTAGTGCTAAAGCCTACGGATCCATTCTATGTAAAAGTGGGTACCATGGCCCATGAAATGTGAACTGCAGCTTTATGACTTCACTATCAGTGGCAAAGTGATGACCATTGGCCACCTTTTTCAGGTTGGGGAACTAGTAGTAGTCTGAAGGCATTAGATCAAGTGAATGGCTTAGAAGAGAGGAGATTAAAAGCAGAAGTGTGGTATTGTTTAGCAACTCGGAATGGATAGCAGCAATGGTCACAGTAAATGTTTAAGCTGGAGCATTGGTGAACTTTATTGTTTTGCTGGGTCGAAATTCGATAATTTGTCTAAAACAGCAACAATACATATCTTACTGAACTTAGGTGCCTATTATGAGCATCAGTGAGTTAGACTGTGTGTGAATTAACTTAGACTGTGTACTATGCTACCAGAACGAATTCTGTATTATGAGAGTTGCCTTTAATCATTTACTAAATTGGATATTTTGGTAGCTAAATGGAACTAGAAAACTAAAGTTTGCCCCCACTGAAAACTAAAGGCCATTGTAGTACCTTACGTTCCAGATATGGGTCAAAACAGAGCCTAGGATAACATATACAGTTTAGCTTCTTGAGTCGTTTTTGAACAGTTTTACCAGTTATTAGAGGTAGGGGAAGAGCTGAAATCCCCAACACTACTTATGGATGCTGTGGTATATGATGCCTTCGTGTATCTCAGGCCACAAACCTGTAAATCACTGTTTATTTTATGCCAATGTATTTTATGAATATTCTAATAATCGAATATTCTAAGTATATTGCATAGATAAAAGGGACCTGCACTAGAAGAGTTTTTTTTAAGAGATTATGCACCTATTTTTTTAACCTTTTTTTTAAGAGATAATGCACTATATTATGTTTTATCTACTAAATTAATAAATATTTGTATTTGAGTCGATATTAATTATTTAAGTTTGTTAATCACCATATATTAATAACACCGCCAAATCCCATACCTACTGATTTTTGTCAGTGAAAATGTCTTTATACCATTTTGAATTTTTTTTTCTCTTTTTTGATTTGACCATTCGTCCCATTTTCTTAAAAGTTGACATTAATTTTCTAGGTAATTGCAGTGAAATAGTTAATAGTTTTTCGCTGCACCCAAAACTTTTTCTTCCGTGTACGTAGTATCCTTTTCTCATTATGTAATACCTACACAAATTGTACCAATCAGACCAAGAGAATCCTACTAGGACCATTTTCTCCGGGCTGCAGTTTAAACAGGGCGACAATATTGAACAGCATTTTCCAAGACAGTAAGGGGCAGGACTCACAGAAGCTCTTAAGGCTATGTGATGTTTCTTTCTTGGCTACGGCTATGGCTGAACCTTGCTATAGAAAGGGGTGAGAACCCCTGCCTCCGAAGTTAAGGAAAAGCAGGTGGAACCGGGTAACCGCAGTCCACTAAGGGGAAATAAGGCGTCCCCTCCCGACTTGGTTAGTCTTGGGGTGATACGTCGGGCAAGTATCAGAAGACGTTGACGGCGGGGCGTCGGACGTTTCTTCTGGGTGGAAGAACTCTCTAGTCAGAGTCAATGGCTTGGAGTGACGCAGCGGCTAGGCGGATGATCTGTCATGACACGGACAACGGCTAGGTGTCATATACATTACAACATGGTACTGCGCGACAGAAGGCAATGGCAAACCACTGCCGTATCTTGTTAAGAACATTATGATGACAAACCTAAAATCAAGAAATGCAGATAACGGCGTAAAGGGGATTGTTCCCCCGAGGAGCACTTACCCGGTATGGTTAGCTTGAAGCAGGGAGACCAGAACGTCATCAAGCTACTGAGGCAATGCCAACTGAGAATNGTTGACGGCGGGGCGTCGGACGTTTCTTCTGGGCGGAAGAACTCTCTAGTCAGAGTCAATGGCTTGGAGTGACGCAGCGGCTAGGCGGATGATCTGTCATGACACGGACAACGGCTAGGTGTCATATACATTACAACATGGTACTGCGCGACAGAAGGCAATGGCAAACCACTGCCGTATCTTGTTAAGAACATTATGATGACAAACCTAAAATCAAGAAATGCAGATAACGGCGTAAAGGGGATTGTTCCCCCGAGGAGCACTTACCCGGTATGGTTAGCTTGAAGCAGGGAGACCAGAACGTCATCAAGCGACTGAGGCAATGCCAACTGAGAATGTGAAACACGAAATGACAAGGATTGGAATCAACCTCCTTGGGTTATGCGAAACCAGATGGAAGAATAGCGGAGATTTTAGAAATGACGATCACAAACTGATATACTCAGGAGAAGATACTCATAGGAGAGGAGTGGGTCTATTACTAGACAAAAAAGTGCTAAATGTGTCGAAGGGTATTGGCAACTATCAGAGAGAGTTTTGTTAGTGAAGCTGGAAGAAAAACCGTTCAACATATCAATCATTGTGGTATATGCACCAACATCAGACAGTGTGAAAGCGGAAATTGAAGAGTTTCACGAGCAATTGGACAAAGCTCGATCGCAGTGCAAATCACAAGAAGTAATACTGATAATGGGGGATCTAAATGCAAAAGTTGGTGAAAAAAAATAAAAAAAAAATGGTGCACATCGAACGAACAAATTATCACTACCACATGGTTCGAAGAACACCCGAGAAGACTATGGACTTGGAGAAGCCCAGGAGGGGAAACGAAAAATCAAATAGACTACATAACTATAAATCGTTGTTTCAGAAATGCTGTCCAACATTGCAAGACACATCCTAGCGCAGACTGCGGAAATGACTATCTACCTGTCGTCTGCAAATTGAAACTGAAGCTGAAACAACTGAAGAGAAAGAAAAGAAGGAAAAAACTGCAGTATGAAAAATTGATAGAAGATCCAGAAACAAGAAAAGAATTTAACGTAGAAGTCAAGAATCGTTTTGAAAACCTTGAAAATGAAGGTGAGCTTAATTCCTGCTAGAAAAACTTTTCAAAGCATTGGAAGTCTCGGCAGCAAAGAAGGTCTTACTAGAGGAAGGAAAACAAACTAAAAAGAAATGGATGACATCAGAGATCTTAAAACTAATGGAAGAAAGACAACAAACAACAGACAAGAAGCGCGGAATATAGAACACTCGACCATCAAATTAGAATAAAATGTCTCTCTCTCTCTCTCTAAGTGCCATATCCTCTGAGGACGTTGGCGATCATGATCTTGCATTGACATCGGTTTCTAGCCATTTGAATTAACATAGCTGCAGTGATTCTCGAATTTAGGCTATCGTTTATGTACCTGCAAATATTTTCTAGAAACGATATTCTTTGTCTTCTTCTAGCTCTTTTGCCCTCTATTTTCCCTAACAAAGTTGTATTTTCTAAGTTTGACTTTCATATGACGTGTCCTAAGTATCTTAACTGCGTTTCTCTAATAAAACTAATTAAACGTCGGGTTGAGTGTGCCATTCTTAAAACTTCCTCATTACTTTTCCTGTCAGTCCATGGAATTTTTAACATTCGACGGAACAATCACATTTCTGCAGCTTCAATCCGTTTCTTCATAGGTTCATTTATAACCGAACATGCACTGCGGTATGTTAACACTGGAATTATATAGCTATTAATAATTCTTTTTCTTAGTTCAATTGTTAGACTTTTATTTGTGAGTATCTTTCGGAGTCTCCCGAAAACATCTTTTGCCATGCCAATTCTTCGCTTTATATGTTCGTCACAACTACCCAAGTAGTTGAATGTTTTAACCTACTCAATTGGTTTGTTATTTATCTTTAAGGAGCATACCTTTCCTGCTAAAATTTTAGAAACAACCATGCATTTCGTCTTCTTGTGATTTAAGGTAAGTCCTCTCTGTTCACTTCCTTCAATCACTTTGTTAAGTAAGGTTTGGAGATCCTTTTGAGACTTTTCAATAAGTGCTGTATCGTCTGCATATCTTATGTCTGTTATGTTTTGACCACCAACAACAAACCCTTTCTGTCCTTTTAGCTCTCTCAATATATTCTCACTGTATAAATTGAACAAGTCTGGTGAAAACACACAGCCCTGTCTGACTCCTCTCTTAATTGATTTGTATTTAGAAAACTCTCCGTCAATTCTCACACACGCGCTTTGCTCCCGATAAAGGTTTCTTATTCTTCATATCTTTTCCATCTACATCCAAACCCTGTAGTATTTCTAACAATACTTCATGTTTTACTTTGTCAAATGCCTTTGTGTAGTTTAAAAACATATGTAAACATCTTGTTGTACCTCGATAGCTCTTTCAGTCAATCTTCTTAACATGAAAATTGCGTTTCGTGTTCCTGTATCCTTCATAAAACCGCATTTCTGTTTACTAATTTCTGGAAAAATGTTTGATCGAGCGCGCATCATCTTTACTCTGAGAATAATCTTTGTTACATGGCTCATCAAACTGATAGTTCTGTGGAGTTCACATTCTATTGCACCTGGTTTCTTTGGAAGAGTTATGAATATTGATTTTGATAGGTCCTGGGGTATAATGCCACTGTTATATATTTCATTATGTTTGTCAATTGCTGTATACCTATATCTCCTGCTGCTGTAATTAATTCTGCAACCACCTTATCTGGGCCTAGAGCTTTGCCATGTTTCATTCTTTTTAGTGCCGCTTCAACTTCTGATTTAAGGATTGGTGGACCATCAATAGGTTTTCGAATTATAGGTTTTTCTCCCCTACAGTCATCAAATAGATCTTTTGTGTGTTCACTCCATCTTTTTAAAATCTTTTCTTTCTCAAAAATGATACTACCATCTTTGGTTTTGATACAGCTCGAAGAGGAACAGTGTTTATTTCCTACTATTTCGTCAATAAGCTTAAAAATTTTGTTGCTATTTCGATCAAAATCTGCTTGTGCCTTGTTACACAGTCCATTGAGCCATTCTTCCTTTGCCACCCTACATCTTTGTTTTATCT
>RDPX01000297.1:836734-890861 GCA_003991215.1 Morbakka virulenta | reverse complement strand
TGTGTGTGTGTGTGTGTGTGTGTGTGTGTGTGTGTGTGTGTGTGTGTGTGTTAGTGTATACATTCATGTGTGTATTTGTATTTGATTGAAGACAATCTTGAGGAAGACCGTGCAAGATTAAGCTACGCACCATGTTGAAATAAATGGAGACGAACACTGCAATGATATTGGACTTCGGAAAATTTTCTATATTTTTATAATTATCCTTACAACTGTATTATTATTATTATTATTACTATTATTATTATTATTATTATTATTATTATTATTATTATTATTATTATTATTATTTTATTATCATCCTTACAATTGTATTTTTGGAAATACGCAGAAGCTACATAGTTTGCCAGTTGAAATGGATTAACAATTTGAGTGCTGAATTTCCAGAATAGGAGTTTGAGCCCAAAGGCATTAGTATAACAACCTGACTGGCCACTACTTTAACCATTGTTTATTGCGCCTTTATGTGAACAGGTATATGTGGAGATATTTATGTAACTGTACACAAATATTCATCTAAGGCTAGACATTTCAATATAATATTTTTAAGCAGCAAATGCTTTACAGCTCTTCAAATCAATTGTTACTAACTGAACATTTTATTTGGCGGTTACCATAGAGATTCAAAAAACAATGTAAACTGAATAGTCTGTAAATATGAATATCCGAGATAGCTTTAATTCATAACCAGGATAGTAAAAGTCTTATAGTATACCAAGTGATCAAAACCTACATTGATACTGTGAATTAAACGTTTATTCTTATTTCCAGATACTCCTTCGTTCACCCATTTGTTTTTCTGTGATTCAGTGCACTCTTATTCTCAAAATATAATAAATTTCCATTAGTTTTTGGGCGAACAACAAGCTCTACTTTGGTGCTGACCGTCTTCATTTTGTTGAGGGAGAACTGTCAGGGGGTCGAGTAGAGCCTGCCAGAATGAAACTTCCTCAGAAGTCACAAAGGATGAAGTTAACTGTATTCTTTGACTTTACAAGCCCGTGGAGCTATATTGGTGCCAGAGAGGTAACCATCTTGTGCTTTGTTTGTTTTGGCTCGATTTTTTAAGTAGTTGTGGCATACATATGTGTTGGTAGACCAGACACCTGCTAGTTTGAATTATTGCAGAGATTAAATAGGGTTTATAAAAAGATATTTTGACAGTTTTGATAAGGAGTTAATTCAGATTGTGGAACGTTAACGATTTCTATATTTTAATGCACACAGTGGCAGGGTATATGACGTTCGAACACTTTTATGTTTTTAGTGCCATTTTTTGTTTTAATGATATTGATGAAAATATTAAATCTCCAACGTAATGATTAAACAACGTGAAGTCACATAAATTGGAGTGACTTAAAAGTACAGAAGCGTAAAAACCCGTCTTAAAGTCTCTTTGGGCACCCAATATTAAGTGTGACAAATAGGGGGCGGGTGGTTAATCGAGTATATATTGTAGAAAAAGGTTTTTTGGATTAAAAAAATGCTGGAACCAAGATTTCCTTAATAGGTTTCTGCGAAAGCGTATTCTTTTTTCTTTGTGCCATAATTGCTCCACTTTTGGGTATTTTGAATATTTTGATATTTTAAATTTGAAACAAAAGACCTGAAAAGTTTCCTCCTAGTTCGTAACAGGACACGTCTACTGTATGTATGTATGTATGTATGTATGTATGTATGTATGTATGCATGCATGTATGTATGCATGTATGTATGTATAATGTATACATGTATGTATGTATTTATGTATGTTTGTATGTATGTTTATATGTATGCATGTGGTATTTATGTATGTTCGTTTGTATGTATGTATGTGTGTATGCGTAAATGGAGATAAATAAATGGAACGGCAGTGTATAGTTAATAAATGTTACTTGTGTATGCTTTTAATTATTTAGACACATTGCACAATATTTTGAACTGGAGCAACTGCAATATACATGTGTGTGTATGTGTGTGTGTGCGTGCATATGTCGGAGGATCGTAAGGACGTATACTTTGTTGCTTTCTACATTAAGTACATATATATATATATATATATATATATGAGCTTGCAATTTATACGTTTTGTTTTGTTTATGAGTAGTGTCCCCCACAATATTGTTGTTTAAAATTAATGACAAGAAAAACTTCACTGGTTGTGTAAAATTTGGAATTGCCTTACCCGTTTACAAAAGTTTTTAATACCCATTTAGTACAATGATGCTTGCTTGTTGGTGTGCTTTTATGTCTCACTACGAATTCTAATTTATCGCTTCCTACAGGCTGAAAACGTAGTGAAAAATGTTGCTCCAGTTCAAGTGGATGTCGAATTTGTTCCGTTTCTTCTTGGGGCTTTATTTAATAAAATAGGAACACGCCAGGTTTGTTAATGGTACTGTATATAGTCATTTTAGACGTTTGATCAAATATTTGCATATTTTGGTGAAATATACAACAATATTTGTCCGGTAATAGGTGTCTTTTGACGTGACTATAGTAGATGCGTTTCGTTCTTACGAGAGTGGTATTTCATTCCCTTTTTTTGGTAAAGGCATTGTCAGTGGTGTAAGCGCGTCGTCATCTAGCTGATTCTAAACTGGTCTTGGGGGTTAAACAGCTTTAGGCTGATAAATTATGAGTCGCCCGATAATTATGAGTATTCCTCCATAGTGAGTGACCACTATTAAAGTCACCAGCAATTCGTTAGTTGATTAAAACTTGGGAGTGAGAGTTTGGGGCTGGGTTTAACTTGGTGGTTTGCAATGTTTGCGATAAATGAAAGATTAGGTCAGTAAAAAATACTCTTTCCAAATGCTCAGTCTGATTGCTTTGAGTATGTGGCTAGTTCATACTGTTTATAAGCGAGCATCCGTTAAAGATGTATCTCGATTATGGGGAACCTCATGGGGGGAGATGTGTGCCTTATTGTAAAATCACGTCCGCTTTCTTCTCCATAAGGAGCCTCAATAGGTGATCACATTTAGCTACTCAATATTATGGGACATGGATTTCATTCCCGAGCCAATATTTTTATTACTCTTATAACCCGAGCCTCGCTTCCATTTCCTATGAACCGGACTCTTAAAAATAGACATGCTGACCTTATTATTCCGTGCGACGCCTGCCCCAGTATAGTGATTTTTTTTCTTTTTTCATTATTCATAAATTGAGATATAGCTGGGACCAATCCCTGGTCAAATCTCTGTATTGGGATCACTCATAGTCTTGCTTTTACAGAGTAAAGTGGCACAGAAGCCCCCCAACTTGGTGACAGTCTGATAATCAGAATTAGTCTACAACCACAGTATATTTCTTCCCTGTCCAGGGAGGTAATGTACTGTGATTGTAGACTAATTTTGAAGGATTTAGAAGTACATTTTTGTTTACGCGAGACCAATTTATCAAAAATTGATGATAAAAGTAAATGGTTTAGTCATATTTTTATGTTCCAAGAACTTAGACTTCGGCTTTTACGTATTTTTAAACATATGTTATTAAAAGCTTTTTCGAGCTTAATGATGAGTTTGTCCCCATTCGGAAAAAAAGTGACAATGAGACGAATGCTAATTTTTTTCTTTTGGTAATAGTTAAGGTTATTGCCATTGGAACTGATGCTTATTTCAGTGGAAATAGTGATCACAATGGTAGCAAAATATTGGGTTTGTGACCATAATGGCAATATTGTTGGTGACCAGGGTTGTACCTTGTATGAAGGTAACCCCCTCCCCCCTAAACACACAATTTTGTATTATTTGCAGTATACGATCGTAGTTAAGTTGTAAGTAACTTTTTTGAAGTAGAGCAAGCTAGCCTTGCTATTGTTCTTTTGAAATGCCAATTTTTAGTGTGCAAGTTAGACGTTAGACTTGCAAATTGTAGTGAAAATGATGATGATGGTAGTGCTGACGAAAAATGCGTAAAACCTAGAAAACAGATGAATGTTAAACCAGAAATAGTTAAACCTAAATGTACTTTCTGTTTAATTTTTATAATTCTGGTCTGAATACCCATTTCTGCCCCACTGGGTTTTGTTATTGTTTTACATACCTTTAAAAACATCACATAGTTTTGTTTGTGCTATAAAATGGCAGTTAATGATATATGTGTTTAAGGATCGTATTGCCCAGCATTACAATGTGACATCCATGATTAGGCGTTTGTCTGGAGTTTTTACTTGAATATAGCACCTTTGGGTTCAAGTATGTTAATATCTGCACTTGCTATGTTGGTTTAGTGTTATCAAGTTCAAGATTGTCCAAAACTTTTCGTCATTAAAACGTCAGCACAGCAAACAATTTATATATATATATTTGTGTGTATGTATGTATATATATATATGCAAGTTTTACTTTTTTGTTGTGTACTTCTTTACTTTTCAGGTGCCTTTGATGTTTGCAGGAGAAAACAAACGAAATTATGCTTTAAAGGACTTACGTGACTGGTGTAAATTTTATAGTATACCTATGAAATTTCCACAGAATTTCCCATTCAATGTTCTTTTGCCATCTCGTGTATTTATTGTACAGCCAGATGATAAGCTTCGTAATGCCATTTGTAAGCACCTTATATAGATATTGTTACATTAAAAACTGTATATTTTATTGGTTTTAGTCGCTTCTCTTCCGTTTAGATATTCTCTCCCAAGATCAGGCTACATTTTTTTTAAACTAAAAGGATGGCAGTGCAGGACCAACTGTATTTTGAGTACCCGGGTAGATATCCGTGACATTATGGGATAATTCGGGTTTATTAGAATTACGGTTTTATTAGCTTGGTTAGAGAGGTTTTCATAGTTTTTTTTAAACTAAAAGGATGGCAGTGCAGGACCAACTGTATTTTGAGTACCCGGGTAGATATCCGTGACATTATGGGATAATTCGGGTTTATTAGAATTACGGTTTTATTAGCTTGGTTAGAGAGGTTTTCATAGTTTTTGCTTTTGCAGGGTGCCCTTCTGCCTCTTAGATATAACAGTTGGTTTACTAAGTACTTTAATTCATCTACAGTGAGTTGGTCTATTAATTTTGCTATGCTATCCAAGCTATCTATAACAAAGACTCTTGGTTGGTTAAGCACTGTATTGACAGTGATCGGGGGTTTTTTTTATAGTTTTAGGGTGGTTTTAAGTCATCTCTGATGGCTTTTTCCGACATCGCACCTTTGATATGGTTCATTTGGTATCCCAGATCACGTCAATATTGTGCCATCATGTTTAGAGCACTATCGCCAATATTTTATCAGTTGTTTTCATTGCGTTCCTCGTGTAGTAATTAACTCTAGTTGAAGAAGCACCACACTTAGATTTGTGGGCATTCGGGTACCAAAGTTAGTATTTCTTGCTCAGATAGGGCCTTTCTATTTGTTGTTTGTGTGCTTATTTCCAGGGATTTGTTGCTTTATGAACTGAGCTATTAATCCCACTAAAAACACCGGTACAATAAATATCACTATTGTAATAGAAATATTGTTTCCAGTTTGCTTTACAAACTATTTTTAAAGCCCAATAGAAAAGCAAGTCATTCAATGTAGGTTCAGAAGTAATATTGTTCGAACTGTTCTGCTGGCCGCAACTGGGGAAAAAATCTTTTTCGGGATATTTTAGGTTGATTACTTATTGGGAAGATACCGAAGATATTTGGCATAAGATTAAACAAGGTTTCTATCTTAGCTAACGTCAGCGTTAGTGGAAATTGAAATTTTTAATGTGTTGGCTCATGATAACTTTTGCCTATTAATTACAGATGACGCTGGCTGGCTTCATGATAGAAACATAGGAGATAAAACGGTAGGTAATCTATTTTGTTTTAATAATTTCTTTAACTTTTACCAGTTTTAAGCCTTCTTTACCCAGCTTTTGCTCATAGCTGGCTGACCTCTTACTGGACCAATTTACTAATGTTTGTTTGTTCGGACGTTATAAGAACATTTGAATTTAATACTTTAATACTGTATACATCGTCATTTGCTATCCGGAGTCATCAGAAACACTGTCAGAAACTGTCTCTCCTTTCATTGCGTATAAGGAATTGTTACCAATGAAAACTAATCTACTGATTCACATATCTTGGTAGATGTAAGAGGAGAACCTTATAAGAAGGATCAAGTTGGTTACTACCCTTATTTGTTGAAGTATAACATCAATTTGAGGTTTCGTTACGAAGCTTTTAGTCTTAGACAACATAAGCTATACTAAGAAATTAGCAGTAGATACTTTTCTAACTCGACGCACGGCCCAGTCTTGACGCAGTATCACCATAAATAATATCTGTAAGAAACTCCGAATAAGTAGTAAGTTGCTGAAGATGCCAAGACCTTAAAAGAGGTTCCTGGTGCTATTTTTTGTGATCATCCAGTCGTAACACCAGAACCGTAACTTTATATGGCAAAGTCTCTATCTTCTATGTGACTACACTCCAATTTAACCATTTCTACTGCTACCAACACTGCCACGACCAACTTTGCCACTCCTCGTCAGCGCTCTTCCTGTGTTATCTGCAGTCACTGACATGGTGTTATACCCACATTAGGACATTGCTAACAAGATGAACATGAGGATAAAATATCAAAGATTTGTTGTCAAAACAAGTTTGTTATCGAAAACCGTGAATCTGATACCTCTTTTTTTATCCTAGAATCCATGTACCTATGCATTGATAACGGCAATATAATACGCCTCCGGACTTGAAAGGGTAAAGCCGCTTTTGAAAATTAAATATCGAAGTCCGTTCAATATTCCCCGTTATTACTTTAAGTAGAAAAGCCACGGGAAAATTGAATTCACGTCTCCTCATAGTAGACCGCATTCATGTTTGAAAAAAACACCAGACCACATCAGTCAACTGTATTGGTAGTATAAGAAATTATGCTAAGGGTAAAATTCGAAGGAAATCTTGTAGTAAAAACTTCAAGGTAGATTACATGAAAGAAGCCATTGCTTAGTAGCTAGTGCAGTTGCACCGTAACCAAGAGGTTCCGGGTTCGATTCCCCAAGCTGGCGAGAAGAATTTGGAACCTTACAAAAGAAAAGACAATTGATTGGCGTCAGGAAGAGGAGCATATGGCCAAGAAATTCCTCACTGCCCAAACAAAGGGCGCCGTCTAAGTACCAATTACTGACGTTAAAATCAAAAAGCAAAAAAGATGACATGAAAGATTTCTGTCACAAGCCATTTCACAAGAACTAGGTCATGAAGAATTGCTTCTACGAACAGATGTGACCATAAAGGAATGGCTAGGAGTAGTCGGTGAACTATTAGTATTAGTATTAGTATTGGTATTAGTAATATTGTTAATATTAGTAATAATTTATGTATTAATAATGTAACATAGTTATATTATTTTTATATTATATTATGTTATAGTATATTATATATTATATTATATATTATGTATATAATTTTTACAGGTTTTAAAGAGCATTCTGGAAGAAAATGGGTATGATGCTAAAATTATATTGGAGAAGGCAACCTCACCTGATGTCAAAGCCAAATTACGAGAAAATACTCAACGGTATGTTTAGTTAAATAAATATTGTTGACTGTGTCGTTTTTTATTGTATATGCAAGAAATTTATCGATAAGTATATGTAGATATTTCCTTGACAGTGTGGAGCCAGTGAGCTTTATATTGAGTATATAGATTGTGTACAATGGGTCATATTATTAGTCATAGGTTCCTTTCATAAAGGAGTCGTACATTCCATGCATGGAACACTCGAACAAAAACAAAAGAAATGTGAACATGAAACACGCACTGCACCACAGACCATACTATTAAATTTAATCTAGGTATTCATATTTGCATGGTACCACCACTACCCATCTTTATTCCCTCTGCATTCCTGTTGGCTCGTGTAGAACCAATGTCCAAATAGGAATACGCATAGTCAGACTACCTACAACACTTTAACTGACGAGGAAGATAAAGAGCTGTTGTTTGATCCAACTGAAAAGACTGAGAAGCAAGTAGAGACAATGCTAAAACATTTACCAGAACGTGACAACACCCAAAACCCAAAGAACTCAAGATGTTGAATAAAAGGAGTACATACCGATGACGTTTTGCCGTTTTTAGTATATCACATTTTATCTGTTGCCGCTTATGCATTTGAAAGCCTTACCATACATTAAATACCATTGATTAAATCTAAGATTTGTTTTTGATTAGTGTGTTTTCATGGTGAATCAGTGAGACGTATAATTTGAACTGAGGTTTTGGCAGGAGTTAACCTATTTCACTGCCTGATTTTTAACAGACATAGATATGCTAGCCAGTCTGTCACACCCAGTGACCACGGGAGTGGGAGGGGGGAACACTGATACCCTGAGAATGAACACATAGTAGTTTTCGATATCTGGAATGAGATCACGGCATTTTGGCTCTTTAGTTTCACAAATCCTAGAGAAATATTACATTTCTTTGGACAGATGTAAATATATTGATGATTAAGTTAAGAGCTGAAAGTTCCATGAACGAATGAAAAACGTAACTAATACAACGTTATGTTATTTCTTACTTAAATTTATTGGTTCTTGGTTTTTAAGCTTTAAAGTTATTTTGAAGTGTACGTAGAGTAAAAGTGGTATTGTATATCTTTCCAAGATTTGACTTCATTGGATGCGATGCTATGGATATGTTTTGAATGTTCAGGTGTATGTGTAGGGATGAGTAACCTAGTTTTGTACTTTAAAGGCTCTGATTTTTATTGTCTTATCCTATTAGGGCTATTGATACTGGTCTTTGCGGTGCACCAAGTTTTCAGGTTAACGATGGTAACGTGATATGGGGCCAAGATCGACTAAATGTCGTTGCTGATCTGCTATGTGGCATGCCTGATGGGATTGACCAGAAAGAAATAGTGTCGAAGCTGTGACATAATAGTAGAGGATGGACATAAACAGGAAACCTTTCAGAATTATAAAACTAGTTTATTTTTACTTCAAGATTTTTGTGAAAAGGTATCTGCTCGACAATGCCGTCCACAGTCATTGTTTTGGTAGTAATGTGCTTTTTTATTTCAGATCTCTGTGGAGAATATGCTAATCGAAAATAAAAGAGAATAATATCAACATACTGATGCCCTCGACGGGCTTCTTTTTTTTGTAGTCACTATTTCCTTGTGTGATGTTGGTGCCTATTAATGTGCTATCCATGCGCTATCGTTGCTATCCATGAGAAGAAAAGCCTAACATTTCTGTTCCACATTGTAATTTTTCGTCATTTTGTGATAGCTTGATAATTTGGATATGAATTCATTTGTTATTATTGTTGCTGAAGACCTCGTCGACTTCATTTATTTTTGTCTATCAAAACGTGGAAAAGCTTTGCTATTGTTTCAAATTTGGATGGATGCATGCATCAATGAATAGATGCATGTTTCCACCAGTACACTTTGCTTCCCACCGAAAAAAATCAGTGTTCTCGATTTTAATTTTCCTTTGGGACATTTGTGATGAGTGTGACCATTACCCTCGACGTCAATTATCGATGCCACATAGTGTATGCTGATTGATAAAACTTTTAACAGCTTCGGTCTACTGCCTGCCTTTCAATATCAACTGAGTATCCATTTTCAACTGTTTTCGGACCAACCAGTCATGTGGCATAGATGACCCAGCATCTGCTAGTCACCAGGTTTTCAGTACTTACCCAGTATATACCACCTTGCCGTGCCACTGTTCACAAGCTTGAGGTTTACAAACTACAACCTATATCTCTCCACACCAGTGTTGGAGGTCTCTTGTGTCCAGTAAATCGTGCCATGCTTTGATTGCTATCACATGCGTTGCACCTGATTGATTACAATGTCATTGTACTCCCCTGACATCTGTATAACAGTCATAACTTTATTTGTAGTTTGTTAATTGTGAGTTTATTGCGTTTTACTGAAGATACCAGAACTCAGTCTCATATTATAGTCGTGTACAATAATCATAGATTTATCATTGCTTATAATCTTGACTGCTGCGGCGGACACAACAACAAGTACCTCATTATTCAAATTCTAAGCTAAAAACTTGACGCCGTCTTCGCCGATTTCATAGTTCCTACTCGCAGCAGGACTTATATCGGTAATTAAACCATAGGTTCAGACCCCAGTAACACGAAGAAAGTAAATGCTACTCTGCCATATAGTGTCTCGACCTTACTATTTCGACTGATGCTTCATTGCTCCTACCATTCTTGCACTTTTGTACATCTGCCGAAAATATTGCTATCAACAACTGTGACTTTTGTGAACATCGGGTATTTCAATGCAATTGAGTAAGTTATGACACCTGTAATCTGTGGTACTATCACTCCTGCGTGGACACGGTGTCATTCAAACACCATCAGGATGGTTCTGACCTCGTTCTGACAGCAGCAGTTGGGATTGCGTCTCATTAAGGGGCTACGAACTTGACTCTGCCAGCTATCACTTCGAGACTCAAACATTTACTCTATACCTTAAGCTGATCAATTTTAACTCCACTAGCAAGAAACCTGAAGGTAACAGATGTACGTACTTACTTCTCCCAAACTAATGCAGAGTGTTCTCGACAATTCCAGAGGAGCTTAACCAGCCGCTCAGTTTTTGACTTTGAAAAGGACCATTACTAATTTAAAGCTTAATTGTAACAGCATCGAATACAGCAGCAAGAGTTCCAGCTTTTCTCCATCACCTCATACCTAAACCCTACATTTTTTTGTCTTGTTTTCGAAAAGTTTAATCTGATGATTCAAATCCTCAAACCTGACAAGTAATGAAGATTGTAGATATGTTTCCCAACAACCTCGACGTGCACGTATGGCTGAGACACGCTTGGAGGAGGTGTTTTAAGCCTATTGAACAAGTCGTTCTCCCCAGTTGAAAAACACAACCTGTCTAAGCCTCTCTTCCCCGAATCTCACGTTTATTAAACAAGTAGATATTTAAGTGATAGCCTCGATGATTAACAATGATTGATATAAAAACAAATACGTTACTAGTACATATTTTATGAGGTCCTAGACAATTTTTAGTCTTGCTTAGCAAGAATGTATGAGGTTTTACTCAGCTAGAAATTATTAGTAAGTCATTTTTCCAGTCTAATAGAATGTTCTTCATACAACAGTTTTTCCAGGCTTATCCACTATTCTTCTATAGGCCTCGTACCATATCTTTTATGTAGTATGATATGCGTTTTACAAGGGTTGCAACTGAATACAGTAAGTGTATATCTTCCCAAGCACGTGACTCACAAATGCAACAAAAGTTGCTTCTTTATGTCACAATGCAGAAATTGTTTCTTCTCAAAGGGAAGAAATTGCCCACAGAAAAAAACACAATTAAAGTTTTTAAGTGGCACCTTTAACCTTTATAGCCAAGAGAAAGGAAGTTCAAATAACAACACTCAAGCTAATATATGAAGTTCAGGTAACAAACCTCTTATACTAAATACGAGAAGGATTAATGATGGCGTTATTCTATAAAGCCCTGGTGATACAAATCATATGTGTAGGAATCATTCAGTCAGCAGAGAAGAAAGAAAAGAGAGAACTGACCAAAGAAAACAAATCATGGTCTTTCCGTATTTTCAAAGTACTGTTAAAACTGACTATGAAAGCACAAAATGAGACGTTTCTAATGCCAGGTACGTGTATTCAGTGTCCTTTTCGTAAACTATCTCCTTATGCTAGATTCTGTATTTTGAAAAAGAGAAAATAAGTGCACTTGCTTGAACCCAGATCCAAAAAACGTACATTTGCTATTTACTGTTCTGTTTTATTCCATATACCCTTCTTTAATTTCATTTTCACAATGTTCCTTGCCTTTCTTCTTCGCTGAGATCGGATTTCTTACATTGTAACATTGTCTCTTTTTAATAAAGTAAACTTTCCTTCTCCCAAGTTAGGCTGCAAAATGTTTTTGGAGCCACCTTTATTATTCTTTTAGATATATCTTGAAAAGCGAAGGTCTCAGTTGAAAATAGTATGATACTATTAAGTTTGAAATAGCTAATACTTAACATACTATTGTCAGCAGCATGATAGGGAAAAAAAATAATTTGATATCCAAGTCATGTGATTGAATCACATACCTAAAATGATGTATTGGATAAGAAATTTAAAAAAAGTTTTACAGATCAATTTAGAAATTGTTTAAAAAGGCAAACTGATACATGTAACGGAAAATAGTAATTATGGATTCACCCAGGCAAACTTTTTCAAATTTCATGTCTAGACAGCATTTGTGGTCAAAACCTTTCATGATTTCACATGATCTTCCTTTTGCCACAGACGTTATATCATATTCTAATTTCACTTACAAGATGACGTGACCCTAAAATTGTAGTTAAAATCTACTATTATATATAACAAATATTCGAGTATTTATCGTATTTAAAAAAGTAGTAGAAGTAGTAGTAGTAGTAATAGTAGTTGTAGTAGTAGTAGTAGTAGTAGTAGTAATAGTAGTAGCATTAGTAGCAGTAGTAGTAATAGTAGTTGTAGTAGTAGTAGTAATAGTAGTTGTAGTAGTAGTAATAGTAGTTGTAGAAGTAGTAGTAATAGTAGTTGTAGTAGTTGTAGTAGTAGAAGTAGTAGTAGTAGCAGTAGTAGCAGTAGTAGTAGTAGTAGTAGTAGTAGTAGTAGAAGTAGTAGTAGACGTAGCAGTAGTAGGTCTCCTGTGCCAGTGAATCTCCACCTTGTAAAGCACTCAAAACCACTGAAAATACTATGAACACTCAAAATCATGAATGTCGGTTTAGAAGAGATGCCCAAGCTCCTAATGAGTTAATGATGATGTAACCAGACCAAATCCATAAAAAACGGGTATCTGACAATCCAACTTTTCAATGCCAATAAAGTCACAAATGGGTTTGTAATGAATGTTTTCCTTTATCATTTGGACTAGTTTAGCACGTAGATATATTGTTTAAAGTGTTTTACACATCACATTTTTCCATGTTTACAAGAAAACATGTTCCGCAACAACTCCGATTGCGGCTAAAGAAGATAGAGGCCATTGACAAGTTTAGAATAGGAAGCTGGAATGTATGGTTTATGACGGGTAAAGGCAGAGAGATAGCTGATGCAATGAATCGGAGAAAATAGATGTCCTTTGTGTGCAAGGGACGAAATGGACGGATGATTGACCAAAAGAGATTGGGATTGGCTGCAGGTTAATATATTACGGAATAGAGACGAAAAGAAATGGAGTAGGCATAACCTGCAGTGATGAAAAAACAGTAGTGCGAACCATACCGGTAAACGAAAGAATTGTGATAGAAGCGGATTTAAATGGTTGTGTCGGCAGTAGTAATAAGAACTATGAAACAATCCACGGAGGTAAAGTTTATGGTAGACGAAACAGAAAAGGAATGAGGATTTTAGAGTTAGCAGAAGAATTCAACCTAATTATCACAAATACCCCATTCATCAAGAGAGAACAACATCTGATTATATTCAAGAGTGGCAACAGTAGTAGTCAGCTCAACTACATACTAGTTTGGGGAAGAAACAGATTTGAAGTCTTGAACTCCAAAGTGATACCTGGTGAGCCTGCAGTACCATACCACAGACTATTGGTTTCTAACTTGAGAGGAAGAAGTGAAAATGCCACAAAAAAACCCCACAATACAGGAGTGGAAGCTTAAGGATGAAGATGTTGCAACCCACTTCAAGAACAGAATAGTGCAAAGAAGAAGAAATGTAGCACCCTTCGAATCCATAGACCAGGCGTGGAACCAAATGAGAGAAGTAGTTACTGAAGAAACAAAAATGGTCTGTGGGATCAAGAAAGGACAGAAGTCCTCAAACAGAAATGAATGGTGGTGGACGACAGAAGTACGGGAGGCAATTAAGAAAAAGAAAGACACTTCCAAGCAATGGAAAAGAAATAAAGACTCAGAATCACTTTTGAGCTATCTAGTACAGAGGAATAATGCGAAGGGCGCAGTCGCAAAAGCGAAAGCACAAGCGTCACTACAGCTTTATAATGAGTTGGAAACCAAAGAAACTGAGACGAAAATTTTTAAGTAGCAAAGGCACGGGACCGAGTTTGCATGCCACTCCATGTCAGTTTTTTAGTGATACTGTGTGGCATGTCGGCTAAAATTATGGCTGGAGGGGCATACCCTAGCGAAACCATTCAATCTATCACAACAATGGCAAATTTAATTTTTAGCCCGACATGTTGCAAATGTAATAAGACATTATTATAAACGAAATAGGACTTAAATACCAGCTTTACTCGTGCTGTTTGTCTTCTTTATTTTGACTTCTAAATCAGCTATATGTTTACGAAGTGTTTAAATTTCTTCCACCTGAGAGTGATGGTCCTTTGGATCGAGTTTCCCCGGGTTTTTGTGCTTTAAATGTAGCATCTTCATTAAATTTACCAGGACTTAGAATAATTGAAGAGAAGCGCTTTTATTACTGAAGCAAAATTTTTAGGTTTACGTGACTTGGTTCCTAAAACTAACTGAATTCTCACGTATTTATTAACATCTGTAAATTTCAAACGTAAAGTAATTTCTTGTAATCGAAAAATAATCTGCTTGTACGCTTTCTTAGTTGTCTTGAATAGTTTCTTTAAAGTTCAATGACTGGTAACAATTGTTTGTACTGGGCTCAAAATTAGCGCGAGACAATGAGAGCCAAATCAAATTTCGGAAATATGACTGATGGTGCACTTCCATCTATTTGGAGCCATAAGAAAGACTTCAGGGTAATGTGGAAGCATAAGATACTATACCTGGACCCATAGTGATATTCATACAGAAGTGGTATGGCACAAAGGGACTACTCTTCACAATTCCTCTATACCACAATACAAAACCTAGAAACCCAAAATATTGAAAATATAGGCTCCATTTGCTTCAGCAATTAACATTCAACAAAAATGCTCCATTATGAGCTATTGTGTAAAATGATCCTTTTCCTAAATAAATTTATTATAACTGGCACCTCTCCCTAGCAAAGTAACAGCATTGCGATGATCAATCAAAAGGGATTCCATTGACATAATAATTGAATTATTTCTAAGAATCTAGCTGCTTTTATTTGTATCATTTGTATTGTATTGTTATTTGTATTGGGAATAAATTTGCTGTGGAGCATGAAGAGAGATGGAAAATATTTAGATAATTTCGGAGGTAGGTGTAAAATATAAAGTTAAGACAAAATGTATTTTGATGGAGCTTTCAAGGAAGGTTAGTAGATATTATAAAATTGACCTGGTGTAAAACTATTTTCTTGTTTGCAAAATAAATGTCAATTATATTTAGTAAACAAAGAGTTGTTGGAGGTAAGAGTGATAAGCTTAATCGATTTTCTACAGTACAATACGCATTTTTCAAGCCAAATAAAATTATCTTCCTATGAACAATTTTGTCACATTCTGTCTACCAATATTTGGCTACAAGTAGCAGTAAATTTTAAAGCCAGGGGATTTACTTTTATTATAGTGCTGGGACCTTCTGCTCTTTTGTATCCTTACGTGATTATTTTCTGCTTTTTTTCCCTACAAAAAATCAAACTGCCTTTCAACCTGAGACTACTAATCAATCTAAACTATCCTTGGCCAAAATTCCTCATTTGTCGCTTGAATAGCGATCAAATGTTGAATAGAACCTCAAATCATCCTGATTTGACCATGCTCTACAACGTTTAAATGTAGAATCTCTATCGATCCCCAAAAGGGAGCCAAGTGTCATTTAAATGTTTAAAGCGTTAAAATGACCCTTGCTGTTAGTAAAGGAACTAAAGTCATAAAAGAACATTAGTGTTTCCTAGGGAATACTACAACTTCGCTTTTATATATTTTGTTGCAAGGACGCCCCAATTTTTTTATAATTCTATATCTGTACGCCACAACGTTTTCCTTACAACAACAACTGTTTCAGTTTTAGGACCTGAAGATAAAAGCGTCGACCCGAAGCTGACTACCTGGCTGACTAACTGACTGACGTTTCCTATGCGTAACGGACGTTCTCATTTAAGACTTTTTTGAAAGAAGCCAATGAACGATTGAGACTTGTGTAACCAGGTAATGGTCGAGCCCATTAAAAATATCATGAGCAATTAAGTCATCAGAAAGATGGATCGTGCAAAACAGTTTCTCTGATCAACCCAATGTGAAATAACAGTTTGAGTGCTCCCTTGAATAAACCCAAATGATGATTCTGATTAGTTTAGTTTCCCTCTTAAAACGGAATTTACCTTGAAGAATACTTCTTTTGACGCTTTTAACAAAGATTGTTAAAACGTGCAACAATATTTTTATTACCAGGAATAGACGACCCTCCTACTAATATTGTTTATTTTGTATACAATTGGCGTGATATTACCAGGAGAGTAGTGTTCTGCTGGCTCACTCGCAATCATAAGACATGCATGTAGTTAAAGGTACGTTTCCAAGATTTTGAAATCTGACATGCAGTTTGGATTTGATGACAGCTACTTCAGCAACGCTAAATTCACAAGAAAATTGCATTGAACTTTTTTAGCAGTACTTGACCCACCATCTCCCACATTTCCACCCCTTAATTTCCAAGATACTTTAGCTGGAAATGTGATACTTCTTGTTAATGTCCATGTTAGCATGTTTGTTTTCTGGCAGTATCTAACCCACCTCCTTCCATAATTCCACCTCTAATTTTATTATTCAACAGCTTTATCAGGAATTGTGATACTGCTCTCAATTATGCTTTTACATTTTGGATGTCATAAGATGCAAAATAGAACAATATAATTATTGTTACTTTTTAGCAAAAGTGAAACAATTAAAGTGGCTTTTTACCAATTTCAACCATTGGAATTTTTTTTCAATCAAAACTCCCAAGCCTGATTCTCCTAATATTTGATATTAATTGAAGAATTTCTTTAACTCTGTTGACAAAATTTTGTTGAAAGCTAAGGATGCTAAATGAAAAAGGGAACTTTAATATTGCTCAAGCTATTTCCTTCCACAGGATCTTTTTTTGACTTTAAAAAATCTAACAATAGAAATATAATCTCAATGAAAACTGGGCCCTTTATTGTCAACTTTGTTTTTGCTGCAGTTAGCTCGAGATCAAGGCAAGTCTTGAATCTACAATCTTTCCCACGTTAAGCTAATGCTCCACCAGTCTACCATTAATTTACCTTCTCTGGAAATACACAGCACAAAATGGGCAAAATAAGAAATGAAATCTTATCTTAGACTTATAATACAGAACTGACAATACCATCAAAGCCTACGGTCTCTTTTACTATAAAAAAGGGTTATTTTCCAAGAAGGACAAAGTTGATTGGTTTTTGCAGCAAAAATAACATCTCCAAGAATTCTATACTCAGCAAGGCTCTGTCATTATTAAATAACTCTTTACCTTACCTGTGATCAAACCATATGTCATAAACAGAAATATAATCTCTTCTATCTTCTCGTATTGTTGTATAGGTACAAAATGGTGCGGTATTGGGAGATCAGCAAAGAGTGATAATGACTTTGGAAAGCTTCAAGCTTTAGACAAGTGTTGCCGTGATCACGACCTGTGTAAAGGAGGTATTCTCATCGACGAGAAGAAATATGGAATGCACAACAGACTCGCACAGACTATAAAACCTTGCAACACATGTGATAAAGCATTTCGTGCTTGTTTACGACAAGGAAATTCAATTACAAAACATCTTGCAGGAAAATTCATTTTTGGTATACTGAAATTGAAATGTTATGATAAAAAAGTAATTGACGGCCGAATTCAAGTATCAACTATTCGTTCTTTGTCTTTTAATGTGCCTTGGTGGAAATGGTTTTTATTAATGTAACAATTCCATTTACATTTTAATTGCAAAATTAGCAATTAAAAATTTTACAACTGTCAATTGATAAATTTAGATGAAAGTACCACCATACACTAGCTTGCTTGTGAAAAGAACATTTATCAGCTTATTATAGATGTTGGTCACGTATTTCAATTCTAGAAGATTAAAAATAAGAAGCCTTTACTTGTAATGTTTGGTGTGGTTTTTCTTTATGTCTGGAGACTGTAGAGCCACATCAAAGGGACAAATTATTAAACAAAAGTAAAAATGAATTCAAGCTAAATCACAACACTGTCTTTCATTGGTTTTTTGATTTATTGAAAAAATGTAATTGTGTGAGTAAAGTATTTGTAAAACTCAGGTTTGAGATAACTTTTTTCTTGTACTTCAAGCTTGTCCTGTTTCCATGACAGGGTCTCTGCGGCCATCCTCTTCCTCCGGGTTTCCCGGTCCCTTGCGTCCTCCTTTTCAGTGTTCATTACTTCCAGATCTTTCTTCATACGGTGTGTCCATTTCAGTTTACCCCTTCCTCTTCGTTTCTTCCCTGGTAGTGTCATCTCCAATACTCTTTGTACGATACACTCGTCACCTATCATCTCTTCTTTTAACGTGGCCAAAGCACCTTAGTGGAGTTTTTTCCACTGATCTGTGATACTCCAAATTTCTAACGTCTTTCTAATCAATTCGTTCCTCGCATGATCCTTTAGTGTGTAGCCACATGGTCATCTAAACATTTTCACTTCCATCACGTCCAGTCTCTCGAAGTCGCAGTTATTTAATGGCACCATTTTCATACTGTACAGCATTCCTGTTTTGTGGATCCTACCTTTTACCTTTAGTGGTAGTCTTTTGTCACAGAGGACATTGGACTTTTTTTTCCAGGTGGTCCATCTGCACAATCGTCCAGAAGGTGATCCTTCGTTTCACTTCCGTGCCGACTTCTCCATCTGTCTGCATTGTACTTTCCAGGTATTTGAATTCCTCTTTCTCTGGTAGCGGTCTCTGGAACATCTTTGCACTTCAAACTGATGATCCATTTCGGCATTATACTCAGTCTTTGACCCAGAAACCTTCATTTTTCTTTTCTCTAGCCCATCTCTTTATTCTTTCAGGTCAGGGTTTTAAATAGGTTCTTCCTAAACAAAAACTCTTGTTAAATAAAGTCTACAAAGCTCCTGTGTACTGACAACTTTCTCGGAGATATGTTTGTGGACATCAAAAAACCCATTGAATACAGCAACACAAATTTTCTCATTATGCTGTAATACCTCGCTGACAAGTAGTGCTTAAAGAAATGTACAAATTTCATGGTACTTTTATTTTCTCGTTGCGCTTAAACCAATGAATGGCGACCTAACCAGCTTCCAAAATGGTATCATCCTGAAAGTTAAAAGAGCACTGGACCTTTTAAATGTCGCCATGAGCTGCCGTGTAGCCTTTGCTGTTCCCAGAAAAGAGAGAGCACAAAAATGTCAAATTACTTACAAAATTAGTAGCGATACAATTTTAAGCACCTCGTTTTAGCAAGAATAACTCTGTTCTGACCTTCATGCCACCTTTTTCAGAATACCCCTGTTTGTATAAACACAATCCATTCATATTAATATCTGGAACTCATCATCAGAAAGCTGCCTCACGTTATTGCAAATGCATTTAAATTCACTACACCACGTAAGCTCTCCATTTTCATAAACATTGACCCCGATAATATACGTCATCATAATTAAAGCCTAAAACATCTCGAAAAGCTAGCTATACTTTATTAGTCAGAACATTCTTTCTGAACAAGATCTTACTTGGTTTTAACTGATTTGTTCTCGATTTTATTGAAAGTCACTCATGTTCTCTCTTCATTAGTATAGTGTTGAGCCCTCAACCAAAGCATTTTGTATCTCGTCCAAAGCATGTACTCCAGCCTGGTCTTAAGACTCCAGAAGGCATATAACAACAGGGTTTTGTTCAGGAAAATATTGGTCTTGTATGAGTATAAAGACATCAAAGTTTTGAGTTCCACTTTTAAACCCACTTTATGGAATAGTTCAGTTTTTCTACAAGATAGGAGTGTTCAGTCTTTGGTGAATTTAATTAAAGCTGAGATTTAATAAGGAATTTTGATATCGTACGCGAGTAACAGGAGAGAAATTAACTACCGAAGAAATTAAATTATTCAGAGGATATGGATAAAATCTCATCTTTTTAAAAATATTGGAAACAAAACTAAATTGCTTTAAACTTATTTCCACTGTGCGTAGGGGAATACAAAAACATTTTACTGCAATTCCAAAAATAATTCAAGTTGATCTAAATTTCATTAAAAGGTTTTATCTTACTTACAAAAGGGTTGGTTGATGTGTTAAAACAGAAGTGACATATCGCAATAGACGCCACATCCTATCATATTTTCAGTAAATCATGGATAAAATGCTGTTTAATTTGTTATTATAGAAGTATTATTTTACCATAGGAACAACATATATCTTTTAAAGTTTACTTTAAATGATTGATTAATTCTTAATAATGACTTTTTTTATTGTACCAGTTTCTCCAACATCTTGTAGTTACTTACAACATTTTCAAAATTGCTATACTGCTGTTTCTATTATTATATGCGGTATCAAACCACTGTTATGATAGTCAACTGTCATGTAAGTTAAACAAATCTGAGAAACAGCTCTCTGGTGCGACTCATTTGCAAGGTCGCACAGCGAAATTATCAAGTCATCTTATGACTGGGGAACCCGAAATATTGCATCTAAAAAATAGCAAAAATAGCATTTAATAGCGGATTGAAAATCGTCAAGTTCTTAAGGAAGGTGCAAGCTAAAAGGCTCTAATTTTATTCAAGAGACTTGAGGCCAACGCAGTCACTCAGACAAAAGTCGTTTGAATAACAAGGGCGTTCATGTACACGTGGTTCATAACTGTTGATTGAAACTAGAGCATTTAGTTGCTTGATCGTTGCCTCTTTCACTCTACGTCTGTTTGAGGAACGCAAAGAAGTGTATAAATGAACGCTTCACTGCTGAGCTGTTCGATAGGAGAGAGCTGTGACTGCGTGTTTTGAGAGGTTGGGAAGTCTATCTCTCATGTCTCTCCAGAACTGGATGACGCATTTCTTGCAGACTTGGTCGTTCGAGAGAACAGCCTTGTATACCTAGATTTCTACTTTAACTGTTTCAATGCCACTGCTGTCAACGTTTAGACCAGTCTGAGCCAGTGTCTCCACGTCCAGCACCAGACACTGTGCTTTCATTAGATTTAGAACACGAACAGCGCGTAAAAATGGTAGTGCTGGATGCTTGCCAACCTCCACGTACAAAGCAAGTTTGCTTGCTGCGGCAGCAAACCCAGCTTTGAAGCTCTCTTCTTTGGCTGCGCACATGTCAGCCTGCACTCTTTGGTAAGTTAAGAACTCGCTCACGGTATCGTAGGTTTCGGATGAGACAAGGTCCGATTTCTCCAGAGTTACCAAAGTGGGTCTAAACTTGCCTGCTTTAGTAGCGATGAATTGAACGTCCGTTTGAACATGAGGATCAGTGAGCAATTCCCAAAGCGACGCCAGCACCCTGGTTGTTGAAACTTCAAATTCTCTTTCAACAAACTCTTCATAGAGACACACGTGCTTCGCGTGGTATATGCAGGTATTCAACCAGGTGAACGAGATGAACAATGTGAGCCCAACAAGTAATATGCTGAGCATTTGGATACAGTGCTGAAAGCACGTCACGGTAGACCTTCAACACATAGGCTGCGCCATCAGAGATGAAAGCACGCACCTGCTCAAAGCCTATGCCAAAGCAAGTTGTCAACCTTTTCTAGAAAAATGGTCTTGATGAGATAGAACGTATTCGTCTTTGTTGCATCCAACGCTTTGACTAAAATACTTAGAACACACCTTTGCTCAACATCTGTAGTTGTATCGATGCACACAGAAACTGGCTTACCCCTTCGTAGCTTCTGAAGCCCTTTGTGATGATCCACGTACTCATTTTGAACATACTATTCGCGGAGTGTTATTAGCCTTCGGGATAGCCCCGCCATTCCGAACGTGGTTTACGAAAAAGGCACGTAGGGGCTCATAGTCCACTTTTTCCAAAGGGATATGTGCTGCAGTAAACCCCTTGACAAGATCAATTACAACCTCCTGACGTGCAGCAGTTGCTTCATTGCATTTCTTCACGAAGGTCCCACTCGTGATCTACATAGGAAAAGAATAAGCAAGATGTTTCGGGATTTAAGCTATTCATACATACTTGTATCAATTTAAGTAAGTTACAAGCAAGCAAGTTTGTTCACAATTAGTAACTGAACATGCATCTTGTAAAGTTAACATTATAGTCCATTAATAGAGTTATCCGCCTTGACTACCTATTGTAATCACAAGGAAGTAGATGAACATACGAGTATACGTTACGATTCATAAAAAGTTTTTGTTCCCATTGGAGTAAGCCGTTTTGTTTATGCTGTGGAATATATGTACTATAGCCAATTAATCAGTTCATGTACATGGTGTATTTCCTTTTTTCATTCATTCAAGTGCCCTGTCCTGAATGTGTTTACACTGCGAAACGACAGGTTTCTTCGACTCATCGGACTGAAATCATTACTAACGAATCGAGTCTCGGATACATTGTAATTACACCAGATCCTGTTTAACATTTTGTGCCACTAACTTGTTTTGATTTCTTTCCAGGAGCCTCAGCGACAGTTAGTAAGTCCTTCACCTTGTGCTTCACGTCCTTAATTTGCTTTCCATTTCCAGATATTTCTTTGAAAGAATATGACTGTCGATCGCAAACGTTTTTGCATTGAAGTGAAAGGGAGCATATAGAACAAGACAAAATGCCACCGTCCTCATGAAGCAGGCCTTGCTCTGACTCGCTGCTTAGCACTGATTTTTTCTCGGCCCATCTTGCCGTTTATCCCGTGTCCAGATGTTTGACTAAACGAATTAATACCAAAGAGGTTTCAAAATTCACACAGTATTAGAGTACGTGTAGGTGGCGACCGAGATTTTGAAAGGGCACCACATGCTAGCATTAATATAGGGTAGCCAATATTTCTTGCACTTTTATACATGGGGTTGTATGGGTAAATAACTTGTTGTTACAGCCTTTGAGTTCGGAAACGTCAAAACCTATTTTCGAAGTTAGTTTGGTCAAAGGGTAAAATGTGATTGCCAGCACGTGCCAAACGAAACTACTAATGCATGTCTGTGTCGACAGACAGCTTTCACGTGAAGTTCTTTTCTCCAGGCCGTCCTCAAAAAAACCTTCGGCTCATTTGATACCTGATCATGTGAAGTGGCTTGATTTTATAACTTGTTATATAATGAACTGGATTTAAGGCAGGTGTTTGAGATATCATTGGAATAAAATGTAGAATTTTCAAAAAATAGCAGATTCTAGCAAGAAAAAGCAAAAATAGCATGTTTTGGCGGAGAAAATTAAAAATGGCAATTTATAGCAATTTATTGCAAAATTTCGGGTTCTCTAAGTATGATTATACTGTATTACTAAGGTTCTTTGTGAAGGAATGACTAACAAAAATTGTATTATGAAAATCAAAACAATTAAAATTGCACCTCTCCGTATTTACATCAAAAATGTTTTAATTGCTAATTGTAAACAAAATTAACATGAAAGTAACTAAAAAACTCTTAAGGCCACTTTGTATAAATATTTGCTTGACGCCTTAAAATTCATATCTAGCGCAAAACAGGGGCCGAAGCCACCTCTTAAAGTAGCACAGCTTCTGCATCTTGAGAACCAGTGGAATTCCTAAATGTTTTTTCTCACAGGCAGGCCATTTCATAAAATTAACACTTGTTCCACACAAGGGCAATTCATCACTGTTAAGCGACTATTGGAAGGCATACAGGCTGGAAATCTAAAAGTATACATGGTTTTTGTAGATTTCTTCAAGGCCTTTGCTTCAATTCACAGGGGAAAACTTTCAGAAATTCTCCATGCCAATGGAATCCCAAGAGAAACCATTGACGCAATCATGATGTTGTATGTCAACACAGAATCTATGGTGCGATCTCCTGATGGTGTTACCAAATTCTTCGAAATTACGGTAGGTGTAATGCAAGATGATACACTCGCTCTTTGCTCTTTATCTTGGCACTTGATTACGTTTTAAGAGTATCCGTTGGCCTAAACAAAGAATTAGGCTTCACATTGAAAGAAGCATGAGGAAGAAGATATCATGCTGACTTAATAACCGACGCTGATTATGCAGACGATCTGGCTCTATTTGCCGATAATACTGCGGACGCGAAGAAACTTTTGTACCTCCTTCAACAAGCAACTTCGACCATTGGACTGTTTGTGAACTCTAAAAAGACTCAAGCCATGAAAATTAACGATGCTGGTGATGACATTAGATCGCTTGAAGGTAAACTGATCAGGACGGTGGATAGCTTTATCTACTTGGGTAGCGAAGTTTCATCATCTGAGAGAAATCTAAACCTAAGGACAGCTAAAGCCTGGAGTGCTTCAAATAAGTTACAAAAAATATGGAAATCATATCTCTCTGACAACCTGAAGAGGCATTTCTTCAGGGCAGTCGTTGAGTCAATACTTTTATATGGCTCAGCTACCTGGACCCTGACGAAAAGGCTCGAAAAGGTACTTGATGGAACTTACACCCGTATGCTAAGGGCTACCTTCAATAAGTCTTGGGAGCAACATCCTACTAAAAGGGAGTTATACGGAAATATCCCAGCAGTATCATCCCTTGTCAGAGAAAGGAGGGTCCGTTTTGCTGGACACTGTTTTCGGAGTTCTTCGGAGCTTGGTAGCAAGTTGATTCTATGGAGAACAAGTCATGGCTTTAACTCTGTTGATCGACCCCGTATCATCTATCTTGACCAGATTTCTGATGATGTGGGACTACAAGCCGAAGATCTACCAACTGCAATGGTGGATAGAGATGGTTGGAGGAAGCGAGTGTTTACGTCCCCGGCTACCCCCTCGATCTGGTAAGGTGAGGTAACACTCTTTTCTTTCGCGTCAACAGGAAACTCATAAAGCATGAAAAGTTTGTATGACGGTTTCGATTCCTTTAACGAGTTCTCAGGGAAAATTTCACGATCCATTGAGATCTCTTTTGCGAAACCTTGTTTACGTTTTTTTGTTATCGTTTTATCCAATACAATTTTTTGTTAATGAACATGACAGATCGAAACCATAGCTGGCGAGGAAAGCATTAAAAGCGAGGAGTAAACAGTATTGTTGCTTACTCATGGAGCAAAGTTTTACTAACTAACTGCACTATTAATACCTTACAATGACTCACTTAATGCGATAATCAGTTTAACAGAGGAAGGCGATATTTAAGAATGGAGGGCAAATTCATTAATTTTTATGACGGGGGTTATCATTAAATGATTTCCTGCTTACCCATCTGATTTAATGAAAAATAAAAAGCACAGAGACTAACAAACATGATAAAGTAGTTTATATTTTGTGTCTTGACGTTTGGCCAATTCCTGTCAAGATGAAAATGCGATAAATTAGAGTTTGAATGTCATCCCCACGAGTATGCCACTTTGGGGTGATCGTGAATATATTTTATGTCTAAAATATAGAATATATTTGGGATCTTGTATTTTAAAGACTGAGAAAAACATTTGATCTAAAATTCACAGTAAGTTAACGTATTGGGTGTCTGACGTTTCAGGAGCTAAAAATAATTATTTGGGTTGCACATGATCAGAGTACCTTTTATTTTTTTGAGAGAAAGCAGTTTTTTTGTATGTGTTAGGGTTTCTTAGGAGAAGACAAAAGTCGATTATTCGACGCTTTTCAAAATTGGTGAACCTTAGTGTTCTCTTCAAACATTTGGTAAAGAAAAAAGTCTTAGAAAATAGCCTGACATTATCAACCTGGTCATAAAATTAAACGAGTCCCCCCCCCTCTCTCTCTCTCTCTCTGTCTCCCTCTCTCTGTCTCTCTGTCTCTCTCTCTTTTAAATAGCCGCCTCCCCAAATCTGACCCTACGTTCTCGTCATAGAAGGTTGAAAGAGGTAAACTGCGCAACAGGGCAAATGATGATAAAGCTATTAGTCTAATCACTCATCAGTGGATTTCATTAATTACAGAAAACGCAAACAATCAAAATTACAACAACTCGCAAACGGAGTTGAGGAAGAACCTTTTTCATAAGTCAGCTAGTCAAAGCCTCCTGGACACCAGCAGGCAGAATCTTCTATAAACAAGGAAGCCGTTCAAACTGGATACATGGGACATCCGAACTATGTTTGTAAGAGGGGCGACTGCAAATGTGGCAATGGAAATAAAAAACTACAATTTAAAAGTACTCAGGCTATATGAAACGAGGTGGACGAACGCGGTTGAGACCAGTCTCAACAGAGAAGCAACCGTAATCTACTCGGGCTATGAGGGAGAGGACATGCCACACAGAGAAGGAGTCAAACTTATGCTGTCAAGAAAAGCAGCACAAGTCCTTATAGGATGGAAGCCAATCACCTCAATGATGATGATTGCCAAGTTCAGGACATCCAACAAAATAATAACTCTCATCACCATCATATGCTACACCCCAAACAAATAAATCAGAAGAGGAGGTAAACGAAGAGTTTAAGAAGGGCTCCAAGCAGTGATCAATGGTAAACAGGAGAGGGAAATGGTGATCGTAATGGAAGACTTCAAAGCCAAGGTAAGACAGGACATCCAGGGGTACACAGCAACCATGGAAAGACATGTTCTGGCTACTATAAACCAGAGCCTCCAGCTGTTGGTAGATTTTTTGTGTATAAAACAACCTGGTCATTTGCGGATCCATTTTTCCACACAGGGATGTTTACCTGGATGACTCCTGACAGGAATATAGAAAATCAAATTGAGCACATATGTGGTGGGACAAGCTTCAGAAGATCTCCCTTTGATCCAGATGCAACATCATATCACCACCTAGTTGGCGGGAAGGGGGTATCTGAGTGAGCACAAGAACCACAGAGGAATAATGCTGTTGTCGGTTTCCAGAAAGGTCTTAAGCAGTACTCCATTTAAGAGAATGACGTCGATTTTTCATATGAACAAGCGGAGTTTTGATGGGAAGGCCTTGCATTTATAGATCGCCACTCTGAGAGTCATTACAGAGTTGCAAAGGCCTGTTAAGCTGATGACAGCTTGCATAAGGAGCCACTACGGATATTGATGAATAACTATGGAATTCCAAGGAAATACATTGCCACCATCCAAAACAACTATGTGGGGATGGATCTGCTTTCTCCATTCCCTCTTGTTGTTGGCCATTTATTGGATAATGAAAGTGTTGACAAAAAGACAGAAGAAATGGCATTCAATGGATCTCTTGGCACCATTTGCATGATTTAGACTTTGCAAACAATCTTGCTCTCCTACCACACACTCTCAAACAGATGCGAGACAAACCTCAGCTCTGGAAGCAACTGTATCATAAATAGGACTAAGCATAGACAAGGCAAAAACTGGGCTTATAAAGGTTAACACGGAAAGTAATGAGAACATTAGATTGGATAAGGGAAAGATAGAGGAGGTAGTCTAAAGTCCCTTGTATCTTGACACGGGCCTCAGGAAATATAAAAGCTATCTTTAATATGAGCCGGCTACAGTTTGATACGTTATTAATAAACGGCGCTTTTTTCCCGTAACACAGTAAGAGGATTGAGATTACAGACACCTGGGCAGAAGGTACAAGCTACATTAAAAAATGACCTATCATTTAGCTGACTCTAAAGGATGCCTGCTAGGCTTTAATGTGATCTCATAGGGTACAACTTTTTTGCGAGGAATATTTAAGTGACACCAGATTTGACTCACTAACTCAAATGAAGGGCTAAGAAACCAACATCTGAATTTTGGTCGCAACTACCAGGCAAATTCATCTGGAGCCTATCATTAAAGGTTTAAAAGGGAAAGAAAGTGTTTTTTGCATCAGTATGTATTTTTAATCCTAAATTTGCAATTTACTTTTTTTTTAAATAAAATTAACTCCATTTAGGTTAACACGTGCCAGACAGAGTAGGGGAGATACTTAAAATTAAATTTTTAAAATGAATGGAACCCTACAGAGTAACCCGTGGCACGTTTCAGTTAAATTTAAGCATTTTATTCAACCACAGGACAATCACCAGCAAAGGAATTTTGAGATTCTTCCTCAACTGGCTGAAGAAAAAAATGATATGTAAAGAGTGGATTGGTGCACAATTCAGAAAGGAAGTTGTGAGATCAATTCAGGAGAAGCATATTTCGAAAGCAGGAATCGCCAATTGTTTTAGTATGAATTAACCATTAGATAATGTGTATAAATAAATCAATAAATAATTGAATAAACAAATATATGAGGTAAGACATTCCCATACAGTAAAAGTAAAAAATGCAGATAAAAAATATTTACTCGCATGTATGGCCATGAATGAGTTTTTTTCAAGTTAGTTGCTTCTCATTTTTGAAAGTCACATACTAGCTCTCTGTTCCTGATTTAAATTTCTATTGTACTGTGTACAGGAATAGATAACATCATAAGGAATGTATTGTTTACTTTTGTACTATAAACCCACATGTATTCAGGAACTCGAAAGTATAAGCTTTTTGAATTCTGAAAGCCCTTTTGTGATTTATAAAGAATGACTTCTTTAGTGATGCTTCAGTCGTAAATTTGCTGTTCATATGTGATTATTTCTTCCAAGAACGTGTTCCTGTGAACTGTTAGCTTGTTTCACAACATGAAAGTCTGGACGCTTTTGACCTTGACTTGTGTCTTAGCAGGCGTAATATCGTTTGCTGAGTCTAATGCAGATAAGGACCCAATTTTTCCCAAGATTCCGTTTAAGAAGATTGTTGGAGCCATTTTTAAAAGATTCAAATGGAATTTGAAAGAACAGAAATTTCCTGGTAAGTAATATTCTGTCTCCTATTTAATTGTTTGAGCGAGTGAAGCAAGCGAGAACACGATACTACAGCTGCAGTTTTAGATTCAGAAAAGAGCGCCAAATCTGGGATATTTTCCAAACGGTAACAGATATCAAAAACATTTTAAACAAAATTTGTTCAAAATGTGTAACTTTAGGGAGGTTACCGAAGTAAGAAAGAGCACAACGAAAAGGTTGATAGGAAAAAGTAATTTTTAAAAAATTATTATTATTTTGAAATTAAGAAAGTCTATCGACTACAAAGTAATCTCCTTAATCGTTCAGGTTCCCGGTAGTGCAGTGGTAAGTATTCCGGCATGTCACCCGAAAGACAGGGGTTCAATTCCTCTCTATGGAGAACTTAGTGTATGTGTGTGTGTGTTTCAGCATTTTTTAAAGATGCTAGAAAACACTATAATACAGACGGAGTTTGGGGTAATAGTAAGTTGTTTGCGTTTGACAACATAAAATTGAATTGGGATACATATTGCGTTGTATTAAAGAACAGTAGTAGTATGTAGTAGTGCTGACAGTATGGATGCGAAAAAAGTGCCAAATCTGGGATATTTTCCAAAATTTACTTCAAAGGTATTGGTGAATGGTAAAATTTAAGGGCAAATTTTGTTACAGGTAAATGGTAAAATTTAAGGTCAAAAAGTTATATCACAGGTATTGGTAAATGGTAAAATTTAAGGTCAAAAAATTATATCACAGGTATTGGTAAATAGTAAAATTTACTTCAAAGGTATTGGTGGATGGTAAAAATTAAGGTAAAATTTACTTCAAAGGTATTGGTGGATGGTACAATTAAAGGTCTATTTTCCCCAAGGAACAGGTAAGTGGTAAAGAGGTCAATTTTGTTCCAAAAGTATTGGTAAATAATAAAATTTAAGGTCGAATTTATATCAAAGGTACAGGTTAATGGTAAAATTTTTAAATTTTAAATGGTAAAAATTTGTATAACCCACCATGTTGTTAGGATTTTTNGGTAAATAGTAAAATTTACTTCAAAGGTATTGGTGGATGGTAAAAATTAAGGTAAAATTTACTTCAAAGGTATTGGTGGATGGTAAAAATTAAGGTAAAATTTACTTCAAAGGTATTGGTGGATGGTACAATTAAAGGTCTATTTTCCCCAAGGAACAGGTAAGTGGTAAAGAGGTCAATTTTGTTCCAAAAGTATTGGTAAATAATAAAATTTAAGGTCGAATTTATATCAAAGGTACAGGTTAATGGTAAAATTTTTAAATTTTAAATGGTAAAAATTTGTATAACCCACCATGTTGTTAGGATTTTTTTAATGCAGCGAGAAGGTCCGAAACTTTTCCTGATATCAGTGCACATTTCATGAATGCATTTTGTAAATGACACTAAATGTCCATTAACATTAGTGGAAATGGGATAGTACAAATTTTTTTCTATTTTTGCAAGTTCGCTCGAACACGTTCCACATCTTCAGTGTGGACGTCTATTTCCTATTACGTGTGTTCTTAAGTATAAATCCCTTCTCTCGTCAAGGCATTTCTTTGGTAACTGAGGGATTATTTTTGCTGTATTTTAGGTATCACTTCTACCCAATTTGTAGATAGTGCCAATGATAGACTCGTCAGAAGTCGTAAAAACAATTGACAGCGTTTTATATTGTACATGTATATATCGTACTATGATACTCATTTGTTATTCTTTTCAATAAGACGCTTTAAAAAGGAAAAGTTTTTACCGCTACTGTCAACATTTAGTCAAGTCGTTGTTATCAAAGCGCATTGGGAAGGAAATGTTCTTATGTTACAACCATTTCGGAACTACTACTAGATACAAACTCAGCCTTAGTCAAACTAAGACTCTATAACGTCATAACCCCTTAATAGAAGTAGAATTATTGTATTGATCAACGAACAAGGCAATCCACAACCAAGTATGCTACTATTGTTGCATAGTCTTTGTTTATTCCTAAGGTAAAAAAGCAGTAATAAAGCAGACAATGAGAAAGTTTGCTATTTATACTGCTGCTGGCGCTATGGATTTTAATACGAAATTTCAATTTCCGTGCTTTACCGAGTTTTAGACATCGTATGATCGTTAAAATCAGTCACTGTTATAAGAAGGTGGTGGAGTAACAAGACAATAACAAAAATTTCAATATCTACGAAAAACTTGAGAGGAAGAAAAATGCTCGAAAACAAGCTTGACGTTCAGAATGGAGACGTCATCCGGTAGTTGTTAATCATATACATGATTGGGGTGTCAAATCCATGCTATATTAATTGTATTTGCAAAGGTGTGATTTTTGTCTACTCCATCACCAAATAGCAATTTTCCATCTTAATATATTACATTGCCCTATATTTACATGCAACTGCTCTAATTGTTCGCCCTGTGCGATAAAATTTAATACGTACACTATTAAAAACATATAGTATGAAAAGGAATAAATATAAATTAAAGTAAAATAAATAACATGCAAGTACAGAAAACAATGAACTGAATGACCTCTTTAATTTCCGTGGCAAAGAGATTTGTATCATTTATCGATCTAATTTTGCAGGCCATTGATTGAATTTTACAACCTAAACTCATATTTTACTACCTGCCCCAATCTTACTACCTATCCCCATGTTTCACTATCTATCCCCATGTTTCACTATCTATCCCCATGTTTCACTATCTATTCCCATGTTTCACTATCTATCCCCATGTTTCACTATCTATTCCCATGTTTCACTATCTATCCCCATGTTTCACTATCTATCCCCATGTTTCACTATCTATTCCCATGTTTCACTGCCTATTCCCATATTTTACTACCTAATTCCATATTTTGAAACTCTCCCCCTATTGTACAAATAATCTCATATTTTAGAGCTACCGCCATCGTCTACAACTACAGCCATAATTCTAAGGTTTATCTATCACTCTGTGCAAAGGGAACCGCACACAATTAATAAAAAAGATAAGGTTTTCCTCTTGTAGCTTTTACTGTTATGCGTATCCAACAAGAAACCTCCACCGTAATTAGGTGATATGGTTTTTATTCGTAACACAGAAATATATATATATATATATATATATATATATTAAAATTTATGTCATTCTGAATATATGTATCTATGTATGTATAAATATATATGTATGCATATATGTACATGACACCTGATTTCATATCAAGCGAAATCCTTTTTGTATTCTGGATAGGCCCAAATTACTGGGCTGTATCTGAACCGACAGGGGAAAGCGACCACTGTCCTTTTTGTAACTATGACCTTTTATGACAGAACATTGCCACTGTAAACTGCTTGCAGTGCGCCTAAAAATTGCTTTTGTCACAGGGTCACTTAATTAACAGTGGTGCACCTTGTTGGCGAGCAAATGACCCGGTCCGACCCGTCTTGAAACACGGACCAAGGAGTTGTTGCTCAATGGCTGATGTGGACCTGTTTTAAAAGCACATAAATGTGTTACAGAGCTTGACCCAGTCAAATCAATCCAACGTGCATGTCGTGAGCACTGCTTCGCCAACGGAGTTATGGTGGTCGGCAAGTGTTCAGGGCCGTAAATCTAAGCCTCCAATGCCCTGTTGACTTGGTTCCTTAATCAAAGGCCAAGGATGAAGCAACCCTGAAAGAAACCTCCAGAAGAGCTTAGGCCCTGTTCTCTGAGACACGCATGACGCACCGTCGTGTGGAGTACACTCTAGTACCCAGCAACCATAAGCCCCTACCATGGGTCAAATGACATAGGGGGTAGAATGGGCTCCCGTAAACCATGGTGAAGGTAGCCATTCTAGGAGAATCACACCTCTTATACAACAGACAAAGAAGATGTAATGTAAGTATTTCAGACAATTCCTCTCATAGGTATATACGGTTGTTGCAAGTGGATGCCTTCCTGTTCCCTTTGTTGTTGCCCAGACAGGTGACTGTCTCCTTATTTGCTATTGAGCTTGTCATTCCATCTACTGAAAGTACTATGGCGATGGACGAGTGGTGTTGCGTACAGATCTAGCCAACTGGAAGCCCACAGCCACAAACCGGCATATAGGTGACAGGGATCTTATTCGGACATGGTTGTTGTGTCTTACTCTAACAGGAGCATACTCCGGTGAAAGTTCTTGTGGGTTAAGCAGCCCTTTTTGGAGATACTGCTCAGTCTAATTCCTGGGAGGGTGCTAGAAAAGGTGCACTAAGTATTGCCTGTCACATCAACGCTGGTTGGGAGCCTTCGGCTAACGGTGCTTCATTTCAGCAGGACGATATACGTAGAAGAAACACTAAGACATTTCCAAAAGATTTCGAAAGATTTCGATAATACTACACTCCCAGCTTGGCTTACTTAGATATCTAAATGCTAGATGTTAGCTATATTCCTCTGAGATCGTCCGGTATTCGTTCAGTAAGCTATTGAATACTTTTTTAATGATGTAATAACTTTGTTTTTATACTTTTTTGTGTTTTCAGGAACTAAATGGTGCGGGGTTGGCAACAAGGCCAAATCGTATAACGATCTTGGAAGACTGAAAAAAATCGATAGGTGTTGTCGACAACATGACAAATGTAAAGGGCCTATTGAAATTGGAGGGCGCAAATATGGATATGTCAATCGAATGAAGCAGACATTACTTCCGTGCAAGTGTGACTCTACCTTTGCCAAGTGCTTGAAAAGAAATGGATCAGTTACAAGTAAAGCCTTTGGCTACCTTGTTTTTGAAATCGGAAAACTAAAATGCTACAAGGTAAAAACACGCAACTGCAAGAAAGTGATTCATATTTCAAGAACAAGATTTTAGACTCCCTGACACCAACATGAGAAGGAGATAAATTTTGTACTCTTTGAAAACGTATTATTATATTTAAGCTGCTTTGCAGACTGACTCGTCCATAGTCTACTGCTGCTGCCACCATTGTTTTCATATTTTTGTGGTAATTAAATATATTTGTGTTGATTGAAAACGATCCAAAGAGATTGAAAAGCGTTTCGTTTTTAGTCTGACAATGCTTCGACTTCGAGAGAAAGCGACTCAGCTGGAATAACTCCCATATTCCATTGGCTAAAATGAACTTCCAAATGCCTTTGGTTAGAATTTATGGCTTCCCCTGAGGCAGTCCAACAAAACATCCTTTGTGCAGAGACATTTTTCTCTGTTTTACATCTCTATTTGTGCAATGGAAAGAATTACTGCCATATTCTAACCCCAATGTAAATTCTTCCTTCTTCTAGCTTAATCCCACTTTCAGCATAAGGTAGCTGCGGCAGTCAACTCCTTCACGATGTTCAATCCAGGACATCATCTTCTTCTGCCCCAACTTCCTTAAATTCCTTTACCTGTGGTATCTGTCGATTGAATCTCAATACTTCCCGATGCTGTACCATGAAAATAGATGTACTCTGTGGTTGATCGTAATACCCTCATTACTCTTCTCTCCAGAGCTGCTCTTCACTGTTCCAGGTCTTCTGCTATCTCGCTATTTTCCGTTGCACAGATTACCACATCATCTGCATCTGCGAACATCATTTGTCATGGGGCTTACCTTTTGATTTATGCTGCCCAAGAGTCTATAATGATGGCAAATAGGAATGGGCTGAGAGTTGGTCCCACATTAACACTAAATCCCTCACTAGTGCCCACGGCACATTTCACAACTATTTCATGCTGTTGGTACATATGTTTCATTAGTCTGATGTACTTTTCGGGTACCCTCTTGTCTCGGATGCACCAGTAGAGCTCTTCTCTAAACACCCTGTCATTAGCCTATACTATGTCTATGAACACACTGTGGAGTTCTTTCTGTCCTTCTCTGTATTTCTCTTGTAGCTGCCTCAAAGCAAATATGGCATCTGTTGTTGATTTCCCTTTCATGAAACCAAACTGTTCTTTACTAATTATCACAATATTCCTCAGTCAGTTTTTCTGTGTTCTTTCATATATTTTCATACTATGGTTCATTAGCTTGATACCTCTGTGATAGCTACATTCTATAATATCTCCTTTGTTCTTGAGAATGGGTATCAGTGTGCATTTTCTCCAATCATTTGCGATTCTCTCTTGGCCCATAAATATGTTCAGTTCTCCTTTCAAGTATTCTACTCCAAGTCTACCCAAGCACTTTCACGCCTTAACTGGGAAGTTGTCAGGTCCAACTGCTTAACCATTTTTCATTTACTTCAAAGCCATTTCTACTAATTTCAGTGATATCCATCTCTACCACTCTCTGTGTCCCCTGTCTGTTTTCCCTTGGAATTTTCTCATTAATCAGACTTCGAAAATGTTTTTGGAATCTCTTTAGAATTTTATCATCTTTCAAAACTTTGACATCGTTACCCTTGATCAGCTTTTTCTGATAAACGTAGTTTGAGATTTTGTCTTGTTGCTTCACCATTCTCAGTACTTCTTCTGCCCCTCCACGGTATCCAAACTTTCGTAGAGCTGTTGGTATGCTCTAGTCTTAGCAATAGCACATTCTGGCACTTTCTTTGCCACCTTATAGAACTCTTCGTTCTGATTATGTTTTCCCTACCAATGACTTTCTTCGCAGCCCTCTTCCTCCTGCTGCACTCCTGTACCTCCTCGACCCACCATCATCTCTTCTTTCCAGGTATGCACTTTCTTGATGTCACACCTAAATATCTTCAGCCAGCTTTGTTAGGTCTCTGGAAAAACAAACTCCCAGCTGTGGGTCTCTTCTCCCTTTCTCTGCCTCTGCTGTAGTTTAGCTCCAGCCGCTAACCCATATTGATTCTTGATGTCTGTGTCTGCCAATTGCCACCATTTTATCCTTGGTACTCTTGTTGCTGGCCTTTTTGTTGTGTTCTTGATGTGTTCTAGATGACTAGTGCACATACTAATGGTCTGTGTTGACTGACCACACTGTCGGCCAATATTACTTTACAGTCTCCGATATTTCCTTTGTCACTGATACGGAACAGGATATCGTCGATCCGAGATTGTCTGGTTCCAGTCTTGTATGTCATCCTGTGTCTCTCAGCCTTCTCAAAGAAAGTAGTGTGGACTTTACTGACTGGAGTGTGGACTTTACAGTCAGTAAAGTCAGCACTCCGAATTCGACATGGCTTTGATTTTAATGTTATAATTTAATATATAATTTAACATATAATTTAATATGTAATATTTTAATATGTCATAATATATAATATATAATATATAATATATAATATATAATATATAATATATAATATATAATATATAATATATAATATATAATATATAATATATAATATATAATATATAATATATAATATATAATATATAATATATAATATATAATATATAATATATAATATATAATATATAATATATAATATATAATATATAATAAAATATAATTACATTCTACATTATATTCTAATACATTCATTCTGATACATTCTAATGGAGTAAACTTCTAGGGCTATAAGCCTGTGTTATTAGCTTGCTCTTCACTAAGGTAGGAGCAGGAGCAAAGTCTTCGGCTGGGCAAGGGCTACCAGGCGCTTCTGCTAGCTTTTTATCTTCCTCAGAGATACGATAGGGCTATAATTGCTCAAGATGTCTCTTCCAGATGGGTATTTTATGATAAGCTGTCATTAAAAGTTCGCATACTCTTTTGTTTTCTAAAATGGTAGGAATATACCCTGGACCTATTTCTTCTTGGACCAAAAAAAGAGACCATTCACTGCGTTTCTATTAAAAATATATTCCACTTCTGCGATAAATGTTTTGTTTACACTGTTTGCCCTGGGTCTGATGAGTTAGCGAGGCGGGGAGGTGACAGAGTATCCATTTTTAATCTTAATCTGTTTTGTTGAAACTGTCCGGGCTCAAATAGCATACTTGGGGTGGGGGTTGACAAGATAGATTGTTCTTCCTCTGAACTGCGGCGAAAAATTCAGTCAATGCTTCCCTTGAAGAAAAAGTAAAAACAAGTCTTTTTTGCTCCTTCATTCGTTTCTGGGTGGTCAAAGTGGTCACCTGTTATTTTAAATACCTTTGCTTTGCACCACTACTGGGATTTATATCCGATATAGGAGCTGTAACATTGCCCGCTATTACAATTTCAGGATACTAGGAACTCAAAATTTTAATAAATGTTAACTGACTTGGGTGGATGCAAGAGGATTTTGAGTAATCGTCTATTACCATACGCCAGTTGCTGAGCAAGAAATGATACAGTACAATAAAAGTCTTTAAAAGTCGCCAAAATACCTAGAGCTGGTAATTTCATGAATGTTATTGGTTAGGAACGACAAAAATGCTACCCTTATACCCCAAATTTTCGGAAAGACCAAAGTTTGGGGATAACTTCTTTTGTAATCTAAGCTCAGCAGTAAAGTCGCAAGAAAACTAGGAAAAGACTAATATATTTGCGTATGTGTTCTTTTTATGGCTTTTAATAAGTGTGTTTTAGGCAACTGGTTTTCAAGGTTATTGTGACCGAAGGCCTGAGTTCACACTTAGCAGGAGGCGGTGGTTGGAACAAGCAATAGTTATTGTTCACGTTATCAAATGTTGCTGTGCTTTGAATATGGCTCTCGTTGAAAAAGTTTGTTGTCTGCACCTCGTTCTTGTTGAGGTTTGACCTGAATTGGGGCTAACAAAAGAGAGCACACTCATTTACGCCGCTGGCAGTCGTCGAACGACTATGAAAATTTTCACGGAGGTTGGGAACTACGGGATGCAGAAATAATGTTAATATCTTGGATTTTATCACTCAGTTTTGGTTGCAACGTAAAAGGTTTGGTGATACCTGAGGTCAAGGGGACCACAAACACTCCAGCAATGGAGTAATGAAGCGGTCGCCTAATTTCCTAGTTTGTTGGCTTATCAAAAGTAGGAATTATAGGAGGTATTCAAACAGCTGTTTTGTGTTATTTGGGTTAACAGTTTAAGTTCTTGTGGTTAAATATCTCAATGAATTTGCCATCCCAGTAGGGACGTGGTAACATACATGTGGTAAAACAGTACTAAAAAAACACCAAACAAAATTTGGTCTCTCCTATAGTTTTCGCTTTTTTATGCAGGGCTGATTTTGCAATTGCAAAACACGATTTAAAAGTAAAAAATTTGTAAACCTGACTGAAATAAATAGCGTATGAACATTCTAAACATTTGTAAACAAAACTTAAAGCTTTAACAACGTTTTACTTACATTTTGAGATTATTTTTAGGTGGAACAGACAGCATCTGGCCAAAGAATTGCTTTTTGGCCGTCTCTATTTTATTTTTTTTTTAAGCTACCATTGAATCAACAATAGAAACTCGATTTTGAATCTTAGGTTATTGAATTTTTTTTAACGTTCTTTAGAACTGATCTTAAAGAGACTGAATAGAGCAATTTATGGTTTATTTTGAAGCCAAACAAAGTAAGGGGCCCAAATTTGATTTAGGCCCCTAAAACGGGAAAAATCAGAAGTGGTCACATCTAACTTGGGGCACAAATTAGAAGTTTAGTATTGTGCATTGGACTGTGAAAAGAGGAGAAATGAAGTGAAATGACTTGAGTGACAGGGAAGCAAGGGTTAACGACAAATCTGGTAGTTGTGGGAAATTCTTATTTTGCGCGCAAATAAGTATATAAGTTTATTCAGGTTCATTCATTAGTATATTTAATGGCTGCGGTATTTTCGTTTTGACTATTCGTATTGTCTTGGCGATTATTCGGTCTTGGTTAAATTTATGCAGGTAGCTCTTCTCAGTTCTGTGTGAATGAATCTAGCAAATTCTGCGGCTCGTTAGAGGATCAAGAACGCCCAAATATCATTGTACCCGACCTTTTAGAAAGAAACTACTAATATCCTGTTCAATTAATATGCCATGCAAGGTTCCAGAGTACCATCACACTATATTTTAGCTTGTTACCTTGTCTGATTAAATTAATTTTTGAACTGTATGTCTCTTTCTATACTAAATATTTCGCTTATATCATACCCACATGACCCCCTATTTAAATCTGGGTGCTGCCCCAGAAGTAGTATAGAAATATTAAAGTAATGTTTGGTGCAGGACTGAAAAATACTGCAAAACCAAAATCAAACTTTGGACGTTGCTCTGTTCATTTCGCTTTTCGGATGGTAGGTCTTTATTCTTAAAAACATACCCAAGTGATCCTCTTTTTAGCCCTAAAATTCTCCCCAGATAACTTATAAAAAAATTATATGGCCAATGTTTTCGTCAGGGCTTCAAAGTACCTTGACGTCAAATCTGAGCTTTTTACCTTTTCTGGCGTGTGGGATCGACCGTAGAAGAAATGCAAATACAGTACTCACAAAAACAAGAGACAACAGTCTTTGTTTCACTCAGGAAGGGCATCCAGCTAAGAAATTCCACATTGCCAAAACAAAGGCCCTCACCGTCTGAGCCTCAATTGCTGGGGGAAAATGACGTCAAAACCATTAAAAAAGTCTTTGTTTCATTTTAATCCAAAATGAACACTAATTTTGGTGAAAAAAAGCCTTGATTGCATGCTGTTTTAATATATTTCATGAGTTAAAATACGTAACAAATGACAGTTAATATGACTTGTAACGGGAAAATGGTGCCAAAAGACGGATTCAGAAACCACACTAAATGACTTCCAAGACAAAGCTTAAACTTACAAGGAACAAGAAACCAGCTTAAACCTTAATAACAATAGATAAAAGAAAATAAATGTCAATGGAAAGCGTGGTGAAGAATTTTACTAACAAAAGGAAAACAATGAGGAAAAAAAGGAAAACACGAAACGGGAATCATGTTCAAAGACATGACCTGACGTGTTTGGCCAAGCATATCTACCGCAGTTCACTGAACAATTGTCCTGGGGGGACTGTTACAAACTGTCCCAAATCACAATCCTGTTATTTTGGTAAAATAAACACCTTTTAACTTCAGCAAATACATGATAAGTGAAAGAAATAACCATTGTCTTTGGTAAGTTGACACCTCCTTTTATTCTGCTGCACTGATACCATTCCTTTTACAGTGCTTGAAAGTTTGAGCAAGAAATCAAGTTTGCATCACTGACAGAGGAAATAAGAGATTTGTTTAATCCTTATAACAAGTAGCAGCACAAAATTCTTGAAAATTTACTTTCAAAACTTCCAAATCTTCCAAAACTTGACAAATTTCAAAAGAAAGCTGTTGGTTCCATTAATATTTCCTACGTAAAGGCGTCAAATTAGGACTCTTATAGCCTGACCTCACAAAATTTTGAGACATGTGGACACACTCTGCAACTCAATTTGCTTAAGGGACACAGCGACATAGCTTAGCAATGTTTTCTTTCTCAAATTTTGTAAACAAATAATATCATAGGATTTCGCAACTTTAGTAATACCATCCTGTTAATGGATTTCAATATTTAAATAAAGATAAGCAATAAAAATACATTGCAAGATGTCAGCCAAGGTTTTATACAATCAAACTTTTAAAGAATGAATAAATGACAAGATTATTTTGAAAAATAAGTGAAATGATTCGACTTCGTCACTCTTTGGCCCCGTCAATTATCGCTATACTCTGTTCAAATTGCAATGAACTGTCTAATTAATATACAGGCAACATTTTGCACAAAATTTGGGATCATCAAAGAAGGAAATGAACATTAAACTAGGTAGGCCTATAGTTGTTGACTAATGTTCAGGTTTGTAAACTATTTTTTTAAGAAGAGTCACACTACGATAACAGAACAGTGGGTTTGATAAACACTTCGTTAATTTGCAAACAATGCTTTTGTTTGACATCATCCAGAATATTAAGAATGGTCTGCATGGATTTAAATCATCTGAAGCTGCATTTAATTTGAATGTACCTTGTACAAAGTTTTCCCATCAGGCTACTCTGAATTGGAAAAAAGTGTTCTTGTAGTTGCAAAATAGTCAAATTATCTGATAACGAGCTTTGGAGGGCTCTGTTTTCGTCTTCATCCACCAGAGAATTCATGGCAACAACTTGCTGATATAAAACGGTTTCTTTTTCATTTATTAAACGTACAGGAAGGTACATAATAGCTTCTTGTAATTGAGAAAAACCGTTTTTGTCATTCTCCAAAAACATACTCATTTGTTTTAAAGAACCGACTTCTTGACCTCCAGCTGGCAACACTATTGCCTGTAACTATCTGACTGGCAGTTTTCAATATAAATTTTATTTAAACATCAATCGCATATAACAAACCTTTTTTGCACTTCTTTTGACATCAAATCAATAAAATAAACCTTTTATCTCATGCCTGAAAATTCAATAATAACGTTCATGTGACTACAAAAGTCGTATGTTATTCAGAACGTTTTAAGTTTTATTTTTCGACCTCAAGTATTCACTGTTCACTTTGGACCGTGAGGTTATGTTAATAAAGAAAGGATTTTGACTATAAATGGAATAAACATAATGATATTTTTCTTTTGTGAAGCATGACGTTTGAGATGGAATCCTTGTGTCGATTTTGTGTCCATTGACTTTAAATCTGTTGGTTAATCAATTGACACTTCCAACAGAAATGCAGGCAACGCACTCTTATACCGGACTTAGGGTTGAAAGAAATTGGTTTTGTGGACTGATGGTCAAATAAGTTATATGCAATAGTTGTCGGCTGCCGGTGAAATAGCACTTCGGTGGGTAGGCCTCTATTTGAAGAACTGGGATTTATTGTTGTTTTGCCTGTGATCTTCGAGTTGGCTAGACTTAACGCATCTTAAAGCAGAGAGAGGCAAAGTCTCTTTCGACCATCAATGGTGACAGTTTTACAGCTTGCGGGAAAATGAGCTTGGTGTTCGGTAGTTATTACAAGCTATAGCGTTCGGCCAGGGTCGCGTTCCTCCTCACCAGACAGTCGAAAAATAGCTTCCTTAGTAACCTTGTTGTAATTTCTTTAACACTTTATTACATAACATTATGTATACAAGGCATTGAGTTCCTCGTAGTGGCTCAGTGTAATTTTCCGTGGGCCTGGGCATCAAAACGAAACGGGTTGCAAAAATGCAGAGCAATTTAAATAATATTGCGATTCAGCACAAAAATAGACATAAATTTAATAAACAATGCGATAGTTTTGAGATGTAATATTTTATTTAACACTTACATATTTCGGTACATCACATACCTTCAATTTGAATGCTAACTAGAAATGAAATAACAGGACGCTTAGACAAGTGAATTTTGAGGTCGCTTGTTTTCCAACTGCTCTTCTCCTCCTGGAGGTGCCATCTCAAAGTGGTCGGCTATCATAGTCCTCCACATTCGTCTGTCCAATGCCAGTTTAGCACACTTGTTGTCTTTTCTCTCTTCATCAAATCAACAATGTTGACTGTCCATATGGTCCTTTTTCTTCCTCTTCCTCGCTAACCCTCAACAGTGCCTTCCATTATGATTTTTTGAAGGGAATTGTGCTGGCTTATGTGCCAATAAAATGTAATTTTTCGTCTCTTTATTGTGTCTGGTAGGGTTGTTTTGCTTATTCCTATATCTAGGTATGTGCCAATATCCAGGTCAACAGCCACCTTTTTCTTTCCGTTACACTGTTCCGGAAATCTCCGATATGATTCTATAGTGGGGGTGCTGAAAATCGAGTTTCTGATTGATCAGTACACGGAATACCTCATTTTTCTGGGCCATTACATACTTGGGGGATCTCTTTACAGCCTTGATTTTGAAATTTTTGATTCTGTGGATATTCTTCATAAGTCAGACGCGGATGAAAATGTAACTCGATTTTGGAGTAAAAACACATGTTCATAGGATATCGACGCGCTAAAAAGGTAGATCGACTTCATCTACAACCATTACTCTTATATTCTACGAAGTTTGAAGTAAATCTGACGATCAAATCATGCTCAGTGTGGGCCGGAATGGGGGAGGGTTGAGTTGACGCCGCCATTGAAAATTTAGAAAATGCCCTGCATTGGCGAAACATTTCCTTGCTTAAAGTGCTTTATTTTCATAAGTAATACATTCATAACATTAATAAACATCCCAAAACTTAGGTTTAATGCTTAGATTGTAACATTAGTATGAAGTTGTTTACTGGACATGTGCTTCTGGAGAAACTTATGACGATGATGCAGATGATTATGATATGTCCATCTATGCGATGGCAGCAGACCTGATTCCAGATGACTTGATTTTGAATTAAGTTGCAGAGAGTGCCTCCTTGGTGAAACACTTCAAATTTTATCAAAATATCTTAAGTAAAAAGGAAGCTATGAACTTTTATCTGCAAAAAGTAAAGGTTTCTGTCACAGATTTTCTACTGTTTTACTTGTAATTACTGGAAAGGTATTTTTGAGCGAAATTCGCCATATAAAAACTAGGCCTTGTTTTGTTCGTATTGAAAAGCTCTATTCAATGGCAGCACAATACTACCAACAACTGAATCTCGATGGCAAAACCCTTTCTTTTCAACCAACAACAACCAATGCTGTACAAACGCTATTGGAAGAAATCAATCCTAATAAAAGCGCAGGATAGGATAACCTTACTGGAAAATTCCTTAAAGACGCTGCTTCCATCTTGGCTGCTCCTGTCACAGAATTATGCAACCTATCAATAGCTTTGTCCGATTTCCCAGATGATTGCAAAATAGCAAAACCAAACCCAATTTATACCTATCTCCCTTCTCCCGCTAATATCGAAAATCATAGAAAAAATAATTCATAATCAAATACAGCCGTTTCTTGATGATAACAAAATTCTCTACAAATGTCGACCAGGTTTCCAAAAATACTACTCGATGGATACGTGCCTCTCATATTTAAATGATAAAGTCTTAAACGGATTTGAAAAAGGACTGATGACTGGAATGATTTTGATTGACCTTCAAAAAGCTTTTGACACAATTGATCATGAAATTCTGCTCGAGAAAATGCACTGTTTGGGTTTTGCTGAGTCAACGATATTATGTGTCAAGTCATACCTCACGAACAGGTTTTTCTCAGTTAACGTGTGCAACGAATTTTCCTCCCCGGGTAGGCTCTCTTGCAGAGTTCCCCAAGGATCAATCTTAGGTCCACTTCTTTCCTCATGTACGTAAATGATATGCCACAGGCTGTAAGCTGTGACCTTCTCCTTTATGCCGGTGACACATGCCTAATTTTTACAGACAAAAACACAAAAACGATTGAAGAACAACTAAATAAAGACTTTCACTCACTCTGTGAATGGTTTATTGATAACAAATTACGTATACATTTCGGGGAAGACAAAACCAAGTCACTTCTTTTCGGTACTCACATAAAGCTGAAGAAATCTAGAAATAACTTATGAAGATATTAAAATCAAACAGTACTCCAAGGTAACCTACCTGGGATGCATTCTTGATAACAACCTTTTTGGAGAGGCTATGGCTACAACTTTTAGGGTTGATAAATAATAGGCTAAAATTTTTGTACAGAAAACAAAAATTCTAAGCAATTTTCTGCGTCGCTTGCTTTGCAATGCGCTAATCCAACCACATTTTGATAATGCGTGCACTGCTTGGTACTCAAACCTCAACAACCGCCCTATCAAAAAGATACAAAACAGATGCATAAGATACTGTTTGAGGCTTGACAATCGAGACCATATTGGAGTTTAGCAATTTCGGAAAATATATTTGCTACCAATTAAATAGAGATTTGAACAATGCGCATGTGCAAACATTTTCAAATTTTTCAAAAAAATGTCACTATCTTGCACATCGGAAATTTACTGCCAATTTAAGCATGTCCACTACACGCGAAACTCTAGCTACAAACTTCAAATACCATACCGAAGCAGTAACGATGGCCAAAAATCTCTATCATATCTAGGTCCCAAATTATGGAATAGGTTACCATCGCACATTAAATTATGTACAATTAAGTAGGCCTACTCTTTTAAACACAACATCAAAAAAGTTTTCTTTGAAAAACGATACAGAAGACGATACCTACGTATATTACTGGAAGTTCTGTTTTCTTTACAGCATGGATATTGATATTGCTTCCATTGGGTGATTCTTTATTATTATAGATATAGCGCGGCTCAATGACTCTCTCTCCTGTTATAATTACATGTCCATTTCCGTTACAATGGCCCATAATGAAAATAAGGTCTTCACGATCTGTATTATGCTACCCTTGCAACCGTTTCTCTAGAAAACCGTCCCGCCTGTATGTTTTGTTCTTTTTTCTTTCCGTTTACTCTTATAAATTTTTTTTCTAATGACATCATGTACTAGGTTTTTAGCTTTTACCTCTGTACATTTTTGTGTATTTTTTTAGTTACGAATAAATACTTACTTCAACATATCAATCATTGTGGTATATGCACCAACATCAGACAGTGAGGAAGCAGAAATTGAAGAATTTTACGAGCAATTGGACAAAGCTCGATCGCAGTGCAAATCACAAGAAGTAATACTGATAATGGGGGATCTAAATGCAAAAGTAGGACAAGACGAAGAAGGAAAAATAAAAGGAAAACATGGTCTTGGTGAACAAAACGACAGAGGAGAGAGATTTGTTCAATGGTGCACATCGAACGAACAAATTATCACTAATACATGGTTCGAAGAGCACCCAAGAAGACTATGGACTTGGAGAAGCCCAGGAGGGGAAACGAAGAATCAAATAGACTACATAACCATCAATAAACGTTTCAGAAATGCAGTCCAACATTGCAAGACATACCCTAGTGCAGACTGCGGAAGTGACCATCTACCTGTCGTCTGCAAATTGAAATTGAAACTAAAACAACTAAAGAAAAAGAAGACAGAACCAAAACTGCAGTATAAGAAATTGATAGAAGATCCAGAAACAAGAAAAGAATTTAACATAGAAGTCAAGAATCGTTTTGAAAACCTTGAAGATGAAGGTGAGCTTAATTCCTGCTGGAAAAAATTCAAAGAATCGGTAGTCTCAGCAGCAAAGAAGGTCTTACCGGAGAAAGAAAAACAAACTAAAAAGAAATGGATGACGTCAGAGATCTTGGAACTAATGGAAGAAAGACAACAAACAACAGACAGAAGAAGTGCGGAATATAGAACACTCGACCATCAAATCAGAATAAAATGTAGAGAAGCGAAAGAGGAATGGCTCAATGTAGAATGTGAAAAGATAGAACAACACAAACAAAGAGATCCCGCAAAGATGTACCAAAAGATCAAAGAAATCAGTGGCTGCAGATCTCCAGCTTCCTCTGGATGTATACAATCTAAAGATGGGAAGATCATCATGGAGAAAGAAAAGGTGTTGGAAAGGTGGACGGAGTACATCGATGAACTGTTCAAAGACAACAGGGGAGACAAACCAGCAATAAATAAGAACATTGATGGCCCTAAAATTCTGAAATCTGAAGTAAAGTCAGCACTAAAGAAAATGAAAAAGAATAAAGCTGCTGGACCCGACGAGATTGTTACGGAAATGCTGACATCTCTTGAAGACTTTGGCATAGTAAAACTGACTGATCTGATAAACAAAGTCTACGACAGCGGAGATATCCCTGAAGATCTAAGTAAATCCATCTTCATCGCACTACCTAAAAAGCCAGGTGCAACAGCTTGTGAATTACATCGTACAATAAGTCTGATGAGCCACGTGATCAAACTGATTCTGAAAATCATCATGAATAGAGCCCGAAGAAAGATCAGAAGGGAAATTGGGAAGGAACAGTGTGGTTTTATGGAAGATACGGGTACCAGAAACGCCATATTCATGATTCGAATGTTGGCTGAAAGAGCAATAGAGATGCAGAAGGATCTTTACCTGTGTTTCATAGACTACATGAAGGCGTTCGACAAAGTCCAACATGAGAAACTGTTTCAAGACCTCATAGCATTAGATCTAGATGGCAAAGATCTTCGCTTCATCCGCAACCTTTATTGGGAGCAAACTGCTTGTATACGTGTGGATAATGAACTGAGTCAATACGTCAAGATCAAGAGAGGTGTAAGACAGGGTTGTGTGTTTTCTCCAGACCTGTTTAACTTATACGGGGAAAAGATCTTCAGAGAGTTGGAAGGCTTATGTGGGATTAGTGTTGGTGGTCACAACCTGAATAACCTGAGATTCGCAGATGACTCTACGTTAGTTGCAAACTCTCAGCAAGGACTGCAGGACGTCTTGAACAAAGTAGTGGATGAAAGCAAGAAGAAAGGACTCGAAATAAATCGCAAAAAGACCGTGTGTATGGTAGTAAGCAAGAAACACAGTCCAAGATGCAGATTACTCATTGGGACTGACAAAATCCAGCAGGTGGAAAAGTTTAATTACTTGGGAAGCTACATCACCCAGAATGGTAAATGTGACGTTGAAATAAAGCGGAGAATTGGATTAGCAAAGGATGCCTTCAATCGACTAGGAAAAATTTTAAAACACCAGAAAATGTCAATGTCCACAAGAATGAGAGTACTGCAGTGCTACGTAACATCTACCCTGCTGTATGGAAGTGAATGCTGGACAATATCAGTCGGAATGGAAAAGAAGTTGGAAGCCGCTGAAATGTGGTTCTTGAGGAGGATGTTGAGAATATCATGGACTGATCATGTAGCAAACGATGACGTTTTACAAAGAGCAGGAACAGAAAAGAACCTGTTGAGGACAGTCCGAAGAAGGCAGATGGAATTCTTGGGACACGTCATGAGGAAGGAGGGTCTGGAAAACTTGGTACTGACGGGACGTATAGAAGGAACCAGAGACAGAGGGCGGCAGCGAAGAACATTTTTGGGAAATTTGAGGGACTATGTGGCAAAAAACTGGAGGAATGGAATACAAACAAGTGAAATATTACATCTGACAAGGAACAGGGTTAATTGGAACATCATGATAGCCAACGTCTACAGACATGGCACTTAAAAGAAGAAAATACTTACTTACCAACTTAAATGTTCAGGACCTTTTCATTTGGCTGCACTAATGAAATGTAAATGAGGCTATTCTAAAAGGGCATAGATTCTCTTTGTGCAGGGTCGAGGCTCATCATGTCATAATATTATGTCTGCATGACTTAAATCGTACATTTGTTTACATGCTGTTTTTTAAGGCTTGAACAATAACAAAGCAGTGTACATCCGGTGAGACTAAGAACTGCCAAGAGTAAAAAATTTACGGAAATACAGTAGGCATAAACACTGCTACAGGATTACTTGAACGAGTTTCCACAATGATATCTCGTCAGCTTGTAAAGTCATAACTAGCACTCAGGAGCAGGTTTTCGTGCTAAACAAGAATGGAACTAAAATACAGACCAGTAATATAATAATATGAGCAATGTGACCACCAGGCTACCTAATAGTAGCCTTGCTTAGGCCCAGACAGACCTAAAGAAGTTCAAAACTGTTCCTTTGTGACGCTAGCGAGTCTTATTCATATCAATTGATCTGTTCCCTTGTTGGACCATCATACTTTTTATGGTTGTAAAGTGCTGATTTAGTGGTTAAGATGTTTAAAAGTGGAAAGGGTACAGACAATGTGGATGTTTGCAAAAAGGAGGCTTGTTTAATTCAAAAATGTTTAAAAGGTGGGTACATTAGAGTAATGTACATTACAGAATTTGCCAAACTTACCCAACCTTAGCTAAGGCCATGTACTGCTGGCTAACTAAGCAGCTGTGGTAACATTCCACCAGAAATAGGTGGAGAGTGTGCCTGTAGTCGAATTAATCCCCGTGGTGACTCGCCACCTGTTCCGGGCCCACGTTAACACTATGGCTGGGCAAACTTTGTAGTGTCGGGATGATAAAATTATTTGAATTTGAAAGAACACCACAGCCTATTGAAATAGAACAACAAATCGCACTTAAGATAAATGGTAAGAAGTGTGAGTAATTTGTTGTTATTTTGATATTTTCTAATGTTTATGCCCAAGAAATTATGACTTGTTTTATTTTGATGACTAATGGATCATACAATGAGGGTAGGTGGACTAAGGTCTAGAAATTGAGTTATGTAAAGTACAGTATATACCAGGAGGTCTTTACCTTTTGATGACCCCAGACCCTAATGGATTAGACAATGTACCCCTGTAACCCTTTCATTTGCTTAAATAGGAATTGAATCTGGAAAGTTGAAGTTTTAGTAAATACACTTGTGTGTAATTAAGTATAATCATTTGCAGAAGATGTCAAATATTCTTGAAAATTCTATCATGCTCTATTCACTATTCACTTACTATACCTAATAAAGTATAATTAAAATAAAATAAATATTAGCCCAAATTAATGTGATTTAATGTAATACAATGACAAGTTTGAGATAAAAAATGATGAGGAATTTAGACTGGAGTCTGTTGAGACAGGACAAACTTTTTTTTGTTTTCAATAATCACTCAGACATTCAGATTGAATACCACATTGTCAGCATAATGTTTCTTTGTGAATGTTGAAATTGAATGCTCTCTAAAAAAGCTTGAAGAAGGTAGTGATAATTTTGAGACCCCTGATCCAGTGCTAACAGAAGTTATCAGAAAAAAGAAACATTTCTTTTATTCAATTTCATTTTTCAACCGTCAATTTAATTGTTGAACAATAATTTCATTTAGTTAGCAACCTGCAGCTAGAGGATTATATGTAAAATTCTTCTTATTTGATCACATGTTTTTAGGTTTCTTTTATTATTGGCAGTTTACATATCGGCCTTACTTTGATAATTTGGAATACTATAAATGTTGCAACACCAAATCAATTATCTATTTATTTATGTATTTTTTAATTAATTTATTTTTTTATTTATTTATGAAAAAAGGTTGGTGTGAATAATATATAATACATTCCTCACAACAATTTTGAACATCTTTTGAAATCTGTGGCCACAATGTAAACTTGACTTCGTAGCTGTCATTGTGGTCTTACTTTGATTCTGTAACAAATGACATAGGTGTCTTTATCTTATCTCTTTAAGAAGGCTTGATTTAAGACAGCAGGTTCTTAAGATACATTTCTTTTATTTAGCTATTTACATCGTACTTTAACTAAGTTAAATATGACATGAAGACTTAGGAGCTAATGCAGCTATTGTCAAAGCATTGTGTGTAGCTTTTATATTACAACACAATTCTACTTTTAATATGAAAATAGGAATTTAATTTTATTTCTTGGTACTTTAAATAAATTCGAGGGAAGGTCACCATGAGGAATACCTTGGAAAACATGACAGGCTAAAAGCAGACCTGAGAGTTCTTAACATCATTGAGGACCTTGCATCAGACCAAGAGGGCTGGAGGAAGGTCATCACCCATCCAACCCCAGTAACCAGGAACAATGGATGTTAAAGGAATAAGTAATTAAGTAAGTAGTTCTTTAAATAAATTTTTTATTTCTTTATACTACTACATTTTAGAGCACAGCTACCAAGAAGATGCATGTCAAAATGTTATTGAAGCTATGAAAATGTGTTGCACAAAACCTCAGGCAAAGCTAGATAGGAGGTGCTCTGGATTTCTGTCAAAAAATGTAAACACAGTACACACTCCAAAATGAAATAGGAGCTCAGCTTTTACTAGTGATTTGCAAAGGTAAGGAGAATTTTTATGCCTGATATTGTTACATGTACCAATATTGGTAATGTTTTATAAAAAATAGTTGTGCATATGTAAGCACAAGTATTATGTTGTATTAAACTAGAATGTTGTATTAATCACTGCCTTTTCAGAAAGCAAAGGAACTGATGACATAGGGCCATTGATCGTCATCTGCAATACAGATACTTATGGAAATGTAAACAACAGTCTCTTATCCCAGAACATGACTTCCCTTGTAAGTTGCTCGGAAAAGTAGTTCAGCTTCATGGTATTCAATAAAGCAGTAGAAAGTTAGTTGTTTGGAGTGGGAGAACACTCTGGGGATATGCCAGTGAGATCATAGCTACAATGGCATATGGTGAAGAGATCTCAGGTCTAGAAAAGCAAATAAATTGATATGGACTGAGATAAAGATGATTCATGGCCTATTGGTAGTTATGAAATGGGAATTGATACTAATTAATTGGGTGATGGAAACTATTTCAGACTGGTAAACTTGTAAGACAGCTATGTGACCTCAGATGGTTTGGTCTTGTAGAAATAAGTAACAAAGACTATCTTGGGAGAATGTTTTAGAAATGAGTATCCCAGGACCAGGAAGTTGAGGAAGACCCAAATGAAGATAATTTAAATGTGTCAGGGGCAACATGGCACAAATGAATGTGGAGAAACATGGTTACAGGGCCAAGCCCTCTGGAGGTAACAAACTAACTGTAAAATACATAACTAACATAACACTTTTATGGACTAAGAGTTGGGCCACACCATTAGAATATTTTAAGGTATAGTTTTGAAAATGTGTTGAGTATTTTGTGCCTTAAAAGACAAAAAAATTCTGCCTTTTTAGTTTTGGTCTTTCTCTCAGCTACAATTTGCTTAGCCCTACTTTGTATGTGACCATCATGGTAGTAGATTAACTGTGCTTCTTATTATATATTTTTTGACGTTCACAAGTTATCTCCTATCACGATTATAAATAAAGGAATTGTGATGAGAATCTACCCTTTGGAAGTTAGGCTTTATTTTACTAACCTAAACATGAGACAAAATACAAATAAACATTAATAAAGTCTGATACTAACACAAGACATTTTCAACATCATGCCTTTCTCCACTAAAATTTTATGTAAGATCCACCTAAAGGTTACTACATCAGCCATACACAATATATTCCATCAGCCCCGTTAACCTTTCATACACACCAGTTGCCTCGATACCCTAGATGACCAGCAATGAGAAAAGGTTTACTGGAGAAGATGAGCTTATTGAATCTGTGAGGGTGAGGTGATTACTTCTGAAGATGTCAGTTGTTCCGATGGTGGTGAAGCAATTGGTGTGGTTGTTGGCAATGGATCCAAGGAAGCCTCGTTTTTTCCCTCAGCAGGGTGCAGAGGATTTGCTGTGACAACTTCTGGTTCTTTGACTTCTCAATATAGAGCTAAATCATGCAGTGATACATTGTATTCAGTACAATTCTCCTGCTTGATGAATGCAAATGTCAGATTCGTATGGGTGAGGGCTGCCTTTTCTGCTTGGAGATTCTCTTTGCTTTGGTGGAGAACTTTTTACCTAAACACTGATTTTCCTGGTTGTTGCTGTCGATGTACTACACAGACCTTCTGGAGAAATTGAAGAAGCAATCTTGTGGAGTCTCATTGGTTCTTGTGTTTATCAGGGATAAAACAGTGTAAATTAGTTTAAAACAACACATTACTTGTTCCCTTTCAGATATTGGTAGATTGTGTATTTTTAGTAATTAGTTTTGGATCCACATGACTTCTGGCAACACACCTTAGAATACTGGCCAGTAATATTGCATTGATGACACTCAGCTTCTTTGTTGGACAGGACTACGATGAGGAGAAGCATCACAGAATCCGCATCTCTTCTTTAAGTTTTCTTCGTTGTTGTGGATGGCAGCAAGTGTTGGATCATTTAGACTATCTTTACTAGCTACGTGATCACGTTTTGTTTCTTCTGAAACATCATCTTGTGTTATTGCACGAGCAGCTGGAAGATCTGATGTTGGGTTATAAGCATTATAATTCTTCTGTGCACTCTCAAGAGCTACTTTCTGTCCATACATCCCGAGTCAAAGTGTTATGCACAAGAAGTCTTTGTCTGATATATGGTGATGATAAACCACTTACAAAAGTGACCGATTGATTCTCCTGCTCTTGACGACGTGTAGTCAGACAATGAGGACCAAAAATACATTGGTCATAATTATTGATTTCATCAATATGCACATGCGGAGTGTGAAACATAGTAAGTCGGAGTACGTAGCTTATTTGGTTGACGTCTGTTAAAATTATCGCACTTCTCCGAGGGTCTCTCTATTACGATATCACGATGTGTGTTTAGGTGAAGTGCGCATGCGCGGTACCACGTGAAAGACAATTTAAGTTTTTGTTTGATGAATGTAGGAATCAGTTTTTGGTTTGATTAAGTTCGTGTTTACACGTGTGAAGTAAGGTTAAGGTTTTAAGATTTTAATGATGTATACAGTCCTCTTGAGACGTTCTTTAGTTTAAGGATAAAATCACAAGGATTTGAGATACCAGATTTAAAATTGGTCCACCTCGAGCCGGATCGAAGAACATTTAAGATGAGTACTTGTGATTTAGTTTTTAATTTTTATTGAGATTGGTTGTTATTGGGTTGTCGTTTTTGTAGAACATTGATGTTGAAAGGATTTTGAGAGTTGTTTATTAGTTCAGAAATACATTAAAAACCATGTCATTAGCAAATCTTCGAAAAAAACCTACAACAAAGAGAAATTTATTGGAAAAAAAGTTATTTATAAGTATCGATGATATCATTACTCAACCATTTAGTGATGAACTTATAATCGAAGCTGCGGCTATGTCAGATGTTTTAAGGGATACCGAAAAAATTGTTCTAGATATCGATGAAAAGATTGAGGACTTAATTACCGATGAAGATGAGCTTTCGCAGGAAGCATTAGATTTTAAATTACGAATAAAAACGAGACAAGAAAAGTTGCGAACATTTATACAGAAAAAAGAATATTCGGACAAGTATAGGTCACCGAAAAATAGACAAGGAGTTAAGTTACCAAAGCTAATAATAAAACGTTTTGATGGTGACGCTTTGGAATGGAAGTCGTTCATTGAATCCTTTGAAGCAATTGTAGACAGTAAGAGTGACTTAAGCGATGTAAAAAAATTCACTTATTTAAAAAGTTTTTTGTGTGGGTCAGCTTTGAAATGCACGGAAGGGTTTCCCCTAACAAATGAAAATTATATAGAAGCTCTGAATTTATTAAAGGATCGCTACGGGAATCCGCAATTAATAATATCATCACACATGAACAATTTGTTAAAGTTAGAAAAGGTGTCGAATTCAGATGCAAGTCAACTAAGGGGGTTATTAGATAATATACTCAAAACACTCATCAAGGAAATTTTTGAAAGTCCTTCTCCAATGCTTCCACCGTTTTGCTACATCCAGTGCACTTGCATCCAAGCCAAGACGTGCTGGCTGGCTTTAAGACTTTTTCCATCTTTCACTACTTACTGGCTTTGCAAATTGTGATGGGAATGTACCCTTTTGAAATAAAGCATCACAAAGCCATTATTGTACCATCCTAAACATAAAACAAAATACAAACTGTAAATTAATAAAGTGTTATTGTAAAACAAGACAGTTTTAATATTGTCAGGTTTAAATTTCTGTTGTGTTTAATAAATGTGGCTTTTTCTTTCCAATTTTAGGACGTATGGCCCAAGACATACATTATTAAAGTACCAAATTCATGGAACATCTGGTTTGTGTAAAAATGAAGTATTTCATAATAAATAATAACTTGAATCTTTGTCGTGGTTTTGGGGAATACTTTGGTGAATACAGTACAACCATGGTGTATTTAAAAGTTGATAAACTTTGATGAGTGGAGTCCCATCAAGAGGCAGTTAATGCCAGGAAACAAAGAGTGGAGTGTCAAGATGATTGTGCGTGGCTTTAGGAAGATAATAAGATGGGGGGGGGGGGGGCGCC